>JAJIBD010008225.1:0-123027 GCA_021461705.1 Cryptotis parvus
GTAAAGATCAGTGTTAGCAGGGATTGGAGAGGGAGAGAGAGAGACATGAATTGGTACAACTCCACTTTTTACTGTTGAAACTACTATAGATGATACTGAAGTGGTAGTTATCACACAATTGCCCAAACCTATAGAGTGTGCAACACCAGAATAAATCTTTATATAAACTGTGGCCACTGGGACAGAGTGCTAGCACAGCGGATATAGCATTTGTCTTGCATGCAGCCAACCCGGGTTCGATCCCTGGCATTCCATATGGTCCCCAAGTACTGCCAATAATAATTCCTGAGTGTAGATTAAGGAATAGCCCCAAAATAAAAAAATAAAATAAAACAAAATTACAGGGGCAAATCACTTAAAAATAAAAATGGTAACAGCAACTGTGGCCTTTGGTGATGGTATGTCACTGGAGGGTCATAAAATAACAACAGACCACCCTGGTGGGGCATTGATAATGGGGGAGACTGTCCAGTACCTAACAAAAAAGAAACTGAAATTTCCATCTTATGATTAATTTTATATCCGCCTATAACTGTTCTAGAAAAACAAAGTCTTTTAAAAGATAGAACATCTACCTCTGTACAGGTGTTGGATAAAATGTTCCAAAACATAACCTATCCCAAACTTGGCAAAATAAACTTCATTTAATTAGGTCAATTCCTCCTCCTTTGATTTTGATGTGCTTTTCTAATATAAAAAATCATTATAAACATGGTCCTTTTCGGTCATTAAGTAAATTGCTAACTTATCTCTATTCAGCAACTATCAAGTATCCAACTCTCTCCACCTGTCTTGCCCTTTTCAGGCCCTTTAGAATGCTCTGGAAAACTTCAATTCATCATGATTATATTTAGTTCACAAAATAAGAATATACCATTTCTGGTTTTCTTTTAAATCTCAGCATAACTAAAGGTACAAAATTCAAATTTCCCCTTTAGAAAAAGAGAATTTAGGCACAGGACCATTGGTCAAATATAAAATATAACACTGGATTTTTTTCACCAAAAGGAAATTTTGATAAAAAGAAAAAATAAAATTTCCCTAAATAGTATTTTTTATGTCTTTAAAAGACTTTGGGGGTGAAATTAACAGAAATTGGGAAACAAAATCATGTTTAAGACAAGATACTCTTTTTTTTTTTTTTTGCAAGTTGAATGGTTTAAATTCTTTTGGTTTCAACAAATCAAGGGAGTTTCATATCAAGGAATCAGTAAAAGATCATTAAATAACTTTTGGTGTTCACAAATAGTTTGGGGGGCTGGAGAGATAGTACTGCAGGTAGATGCTTGCCTTGCACGTGGAATGGTTTGAGGCTCTTTATGTTCTTGGAGCAAGCAGATGCCCTTGGGCTCTACTTGCATGAGACAGGACATATGGAGATGTTACTGGGGCCTGCTCGAGCAAATCGATGATAAACGGAAGACAGTGGTACAGTGGTGCTCAGGGAACTATGTGGGATGCCAGAAATCTAACCCAAGTTGGCCACGAGCAAGGAAAATGCCCTACTCGCTAGACTATTGCTCCCACCCCAGCATTTTTTTAGCTTTGATAGGTTTAATTTTTCCTCTTTGTAAAGACTTTTTTAAGCATAGACTAATTTATTAGTATTTATTATTTTTTTCTTTTCCAGGGCACCCCAGTAGCTTTCAGAGGCCTAGGAACACTTCCAGGAATGGTCAGCAGACAGTATGAGCCTGAGGGTCAGTGCTCGGCCCCAAAGTTCTGGGGGCCACTAGGGTGCACCTTGTGGTGCTTGTGGGGAGGGAGAATACGGGCAACCAGGGATCGAATTTGAGGTTTCCTGCAGGCCTGGCACATGCTCCGGCTTTGTGAGTCGCTTTCCCCCGCCATATAGAAGTCTTTTATTTATTTATTTTTTTTTTGCGGTTTGTGTTTTGGTTTGTAGACCGCCACATCAGGTGGTGTTCAGGGGCTACTCTAGGCCTCTGAAGCCTGGGGGGTCTTTCTAGCAGTGTTTGGGCCTACTCAGTGCCAGGGACTGAACTGGATTTGGTGGCATAAAAGGCAATCCTAGAAGTTTTTCCCCCTTTTGGGGGCCCAGTAGTGTGCAGACCTTACTCATGGTTCAGTGATCAGGAGTCACTCCTGGTTGGGCTCAGGAAACCATATCAAGTGTCAGGGATTGAACACAGGTCAGCCATGAGCAAGACAAGCACCTTATCCACTGTACTATCTCTTCAGCCCCTTAGAAGTATTTTTACATTTCCAAACTTGTTTACTGCATTTTGATACCCTGGGTTATTTCAATACTTTTACAAAGCACCTTTACCACATGCCCACTGCCACCTTATTCAGGCATTGGTTTCCTCCTGGTTCTGGGCTAGCCACTGTGCACAGGATCTACATCTCCCAAATTGTGCACTCAGGGAGAATGTTCTTTGTCCTTTGTTTTCCATGTCTTTAACTACATGGAGGAGCAAAGCGTGTCTAATCCAGATCTTACAGTTATTTTGAGGAAAACTCACAGACAAAGCCCCCAGGAGAGGTTGGTGGTGATGAATAGACTCACCTGGCTTCACCTGAAACAATAGAGCCCATTGACTTGGGTAGGAAAAGCTGCTTCCTCTCAGGATACAGAATTGTGTAGTTTAACTTTGGAGAGGTTGTCTGCCTTGGGACAGGAAAGGGCAACTCTGCCTCCTCCGTGGTCTGAAACCTCCAGCTATGGGCTGTGCAGGGTCACAATCTCCTTTTTCCCTCTTCCCCGTCTTTGCCCTTGAATCTGCAGAGACGTGCATGGCAATGTACCGCTTTCCCCATGGTCTATGGTGGACTCTGTTAAATCACCATTTTCCCCATGGAGGACTCATCCTTGCTGGTCTTTTGCTCCTGGAGAGGACCTTTATGCATGACTGAATCAGAGCCTTGTCACATGGGCCCAGATAGTCTCAGCAACAAGAGCACGAAAAGACAGCGATAGAACAAAAAATCGAGCCAAACCCTAGAATTCATATGCTTATAACTTGTTTGCTGCACTGACCCACCTTGCCTCCTTCATCTTCAGCCTTCACAGAACCCCCCATGCTCTACCCATCTGCAAGGCAGTAGCTATGACTATGGATTTAAGCACCGCCAGCCAGAAATCATTGTGTTGGAAACACTGTAGAAATATAGCACAGCACAGTACAAATACAGAACCAGGAAAGGTAGATAAAAGGGAACTGTAATAAATTTTAGAAACATATGCTTCTTTTCTTCTATGAACCTTAGAAAATAGACACCAATTCCATAAAGCAATAACTGTATGAACATACTGTTGGGTTTGTAATATCTATCTAGATGTAATAATAATATAGCAAGATATCATCTAGCATGATAATGTAAGAAAAAGGAGAGAAGGGCTGGAGGATGGCCCAGCGGGGGGCGTTGCCTTGACACGGCGTGCTGGCCCGGGTTCGATCCCCGCATCCCATATGGTCCCCCGAGCACCGCCAGGAGTGATTCTTGGAGCCAGGGTAACCCTGAGCATTGGTGTGACCCAAAAAAAAAAAAAAAAAAAAAAAAAAAAAGGAGAGAAGGAGAGCGTGTCTAATCCAGATCTTACAGCTATTTTGAGGAAAACTCACAGACAAAGCCCCCAGGAGAAGTTGCGGGTGATGAATAGACTCACCTGGCTTAACCTGGAAACAATAGAGCCCATTGACTTGGGTCAATCTGCTTGTTTCAAGAATACGAAGAGCTTCAAACCGTTCGCTCAGGGTCTTGATGAAGAAGTCTGACCATCTTGTAGGTGGGCAGCCACATGATCTTTTGACATCCCGTGGGATCCAGTGGACAATGGCTCTAGTCTATGAGTCATCTACAAGTCGATTACATTTCCAGCCCATCTGATTTTCGATGCCTTGGCAAACAAGACAGCATCCTTGACTCTCAATCGACGGAGGTCAGAACTCCGGATTCCTTCTCTCACTTGAGTGAGGCATGAGATTCCAAGCATAGCTCTTTCAATTCCTCTCTTGGGAAACCCGAAGAGCTTTCTCATCCTGCTTTCATAGGGCCCAGGTCTCTGTGGTATACGTTAATGCAGGGAGAATGGTGGAGTCTAAGAGTTGTGCCCAGAGCCGAGGTTCTTTGTCCTTTCAGCTGTTTCTTCGATGCTTTTAGAAGGCATTCCATGCCACTCTCTTCCTCCCGCGCAGCTCAGGTTTTAGATTGTTCATCATGTTGAGTTCTCGACCTAGATACACATAAATGCTGCATTCAGAGATGTTTGTTCTCTGTTTGTGCTTAAATCCATAGTCATGGCTACTGCTTTGCAGGTGGGTAGAGCTTGGGGGGTTCTGTGAAGGCTGAAGATGAAGGAGGTCAGGTAAGGTTAGTATAGCAAACAAAGTGTAAGTATATGAGTTCCAGGGTTTGTCTTGATTTTTGTTCTATCGCTGTCTTTCGTGCTCTTGTTGCTGAAACTATCTGGGCCCATGTGGCAAGGAATATGGTTATTGAAGGATAATGTTTCCAGAGGTCTCAGAGAATAAATTTGTATTAATGAAGGCGTTTTAGACTATTTAAGGTTTAACTAAGAGACCTAGAGAACCACCGAGAAAAGCATTGTGGAGAAGACATCACAAGAAAACTACAGACTAAAAATCTAAAGATGCAAAAGCCAGCAGAAAAACATAAATGCAAGCAAATAAATCAGTGTAGCTGGACAAAGATGATAGAGGGTATAAGTCTGTTAGATTTGTAATAAAATATACACAAGTGGTGGTTTAAACAAAAGTTGTTTCTTACTCTTCTGGAGCCTGACTAGATGTACTTGCCTGTGTTCAAATTTCTCTTTTGTATAAGATACTATTACATTGGGTTATTACTGAACTCAGAATGACCTCATCTGAATTATTATATATTATATTATGTACATAATATAAAATATAGAAGCATTAATAATCATATTTAGAGACAACACATATCGAGGTACCAGGGATTAGGATTTAAACAGTGAAGTTTTGGGGGACACAATTCAACTCACAACCTACCACTAGGACCAAGTAGAATTTATCCTTGGGATACAAAATTGATTTAACATCTGAAAATGAATGAATGGAATGGAACAAATTAGGAGAATGAAGGACAAAACCCACATGGTTGCATCTTAGATTCAGAAAGAGAATTTGACAATATTTAATATCCCGTCCTTATAAGTAACAACAACAACAAAAATAATGGAAATAGGGGTGGATAGAGTACAGGAGGTAGAGCACATACCTTTATGCTGCCAACACCAGTTTAATCTCTAGCACTACATGGACCCATGAGCACTGCCTGGTATGGCCTGGAGGCCCTGAGCCTTGTGGAGGTAGTTTGGGTGATCCCCAGGGCCACGGAGCCCAAACATCACTGCCTCATCAGATTCTTACAGATAACTACCTGCCCAATCGGCTGAGAAACACCAAAAGTAGAATCCAGGCCTCCCTGAGCCCTGCCTGGGAGGTCGAAAACCAACAAGAAAAAAAAAAACAGAAATATAAAGAAATGTCCTTAATATGTTGAAGCACGTATACAAAAAAAACTCATTGCTAATTCATATTTAATGATGTGCAACTGAGTACTTTCTCAAAAAAGATGAGGTAAAAGATGACTGTCCTCTGTCGCAAACTATCTAATGATTACATTGCAGATTGTAGTCAGAACATTAGGAAAAAGCATTAGATAAAGGAATTCAGACCAGAACGGGTAAATCTATTTCCTTTCACTGAAGGCATAATCTTATGTTTAGAAGCTGTAAGGAATACATTGAAAAACTAATAAAAGTAATAAATGAGTTCATCAAGGTTGCAAGATCTAAGATCAATATAAAAGTCAATTGCATTTCTACAGATTGCAGCAAACAACTAGAAAACAAATAGAAAAAAATTTCGTTTATAATATGTCAATAGGAGTCTTTTTACTTAAGAATAATTTTAGCAGAAGTACAGAACTTAAATTCTTAAAGCAAAACATTGTTGAAAGCAAATATTATTGAAACAAAAGAAGACCTAAATAAATGGAAAGAAATCCCATTATGGATGAGTAGATTTGATATTAAAATGGTAATTATTCACCCAAATTGACCCACAGGTTCAACACAATCTTGATCAAAATCTCAACTGGTTTCTTTTGCAGAAATTGACAATTTGACTCTAAAATTTTCGGCAAATGCAAGGGAACCAGATGAGCCACAACAATCCTGAGCAAAAAGTTCAAAATCCCATATAAAAGCTCAAGAGTTGGAACAGTCAAATGGTACAATTGAAAACTTATTAAAAGTGTTGGTACTAAAATAAAAGTGTTGGTACTCAAGATGTTATTGTACTGGCAATAAAAATGGTATAAAGAGAATGAAGTAGAATTTCTATGCTTATATAAAAATAATCCACATGTCAATAGTCAAATGATTTTTATCAAGGTGCTAGAGTAATTAAACGGGAAAGAACTGTCTTTTCAACAAGCCTTGTTATGATAATGAGATATCCACATGCAAACAAATTAATAGGAACACGTCCTCGTTGCATGCACAAATTAACAAAATGGACCTAAAAGCAAGGGCTAAAATGATTCAATGCTTAGGTGGAATATAGGTTTTAAATCTTTATAAATTTGGATCAGACAATGGTGTCTTAAGTACAATACCAAAAGCATTAGCAACAAAAAAGAAAAACACAAACAAACTGAATAGTCTAACAATGAAATGCTTTGTGCTGGAAAATTAATTGAAACCCCACAACATGGGAGAAACAAAGGGTATATGTCTAGAATTAACAGTAGAAGAATAACCTAATTAAATTGAGGTCAGAGTCTAATAAATATTTTGCCAAAGGCATACAAATGGCAAAAAGCAAATGAAAGATGTTCAACATTAATATCCAGGAGGAAAATACAAGTTCTAATCACAGGGTTTATTTATTTATTGTCTTTTGGGTCAAAACTAAATATGCTCAGGGTTTACTCCTGGCCCTGCAATCAGGGATCATATATCGGGGGAGCCATATATAGTGTCTGGATCAAACCAGGGTTAATCATGTGGAAGGCAAGCACCCTATCCACTCTACTATCTCCCCCAGCCCCTGGAACAATAATGTAATACAACTTTATACCTATCAGAATCACTTGTATCACTTGTATCACTTCCCATTGTTCATCGATTTGCTCAAGCGGGCACCAGTAACATCTCCAACGTCCTGTTGCAAGCAAGTGTACCCCAGGGGCATCTGCTTGCTCCAGGAACAGGAAAAGCCTCAGATCATTCCTTCAGGTCATGGTTTTACTGACCTGGTTTTTCGGCATATCAAATAAAAACAGGGTAGCTTGCTAGGCTCTGCCGTGTAGGTGGTATACTCTCAGGATGGCTATAATAGCCATCAGGATGGCTATAATAAAATATAAACGTAATAATAAAAGTTTGCAGGATGTAGAAAAATTGTAACTCCTCATATATTGTTGGTGAGAATACAAAATAGTGCAACCTCTTTGAAAAAATAGCTGGGCAGGGAGAACCGAAGACTGGATAAAGAAACTATGGTACATCTACACAATGGAATACTATGCAACTATCAGGAAAATGAAGTCATGAAATTTGTCTACAAATGGATGGATATGGAGATTACCATGCTGAGTGAAATTATAAGGAAAAGGACAGATATAGAATGTCTGCATTCATTTGTAGGATATAAATATATACCAGTGTTTCACTAATTGTTGGAAATGGTAAGTAATGCCAGATTAGAACTGGGCATTGAATTAGGCAAAGGGATATACATGATAACCCCAAATGTATGTATGGCCAGCCGCAATGTGTAAGAGAGAAGGGATGGAGAGAGAGATAAATAAGAGGAAGAAGAAAAGAAGAAAAGAGGGAGAGGAAGAAGAGGAAAAAGAAGAAAAGGAAGAAGAAGGAAGAGAAGGAGGAGGATAAAGGGAGGAAGAGGAGGAGGAAAAAAGTGCCTGCTATAGAGGTGGGGAGGAAATCTGTGGACGTTGGTGATGGGAAATGTGCACTGGTGGAGGGATGAGTGCTGCAGCATTGTATGACTGAAATCAGCTTTGTAAATGTCTATCTCATGGTGTTATAATAAAATTTAAAAAATAAAACTCAAATAAAAAATAGCTGTCCAGTTCTTTAAAAATCTTAATAAAGCTTCCATGTGGCCAAGTAACTCTATTCCTAGGTCTATATCTCTGAGAGAAATGTAAACATGTCTACACAAAAACTTGCACATGATTGCCATTGCAGAATAATTCATAGTAATTCTTTTTAAAAGGGCAAGCATGAGATGATAGATTAGATAAGAGGGAGGGGGAGAGAGAGAGAGAGAGAGAGAGAGAAAGGAGGGAGAGCATTCAGTGGGCTAAGCACATGCTTTGCAGGAGGCCCAAGTTCGATTCCTGACACCACATAGTTCCCCAAGCACCACTGAGAACTACCCATGAGAACAGAACTAAGGATAGCTCCTGAGCACTGCTGGGTATGCCCCCCCCAACACTCTCTACCATAAAACAAGCAAGAAACAACAAATGAACACAAAAGTCCATTACTCACAAATGGATAAAGGAAATGTGGAGTAGCTATATAGTAGAATACTCAGCGATAAAAATGAAGGTCTGATATATACAACTCAGATGAACTTTGAAAGCATTATGTGTGTGAAAGAAGAGTCACCTTATTGTAAGATTGTGTTATTCTGGTTTATTTATGATTGTGTTATTTAGTGGTTTCCCAGCTTATTCTGTTACTCATATTATCACTTGATCACTTGAATCCCGTTATTCATTGATTTGCTCGAGTGGGCGCCAGTAACATTTCCATTGGACCCTATCACGTGCCAATGTAGCCCAATGGCATCTGGTTGATTCTGGAATATGAAGAGCCTCAAATTGTTCCTTCAGGGTCTTGACAAGGAAGTCTAACCATCTTGTAGGTGGGCAGCCACATGATCTTTTGACATCCCGTGGGATCCAGTCGGTAACGGCTCTAGTCCAGCGGTCTTCTCCAAATCGCATTACATGTCCAGTCCATCTGATTTTCTATGTCTTGGCGAATGAGACAGTGTCCCTGACTCTGGAATAGTGATGGAGGTCGGAGCTCTGGATTCCTTCTGTCACTTGAGTGAGGTGTGATATTCCAAGCATAGCTCTTTCGATTCCTTTCTGGTGCTAGCATATTTTGATGTCATTATTATGTGCCAGTAGCTCTTTACACATCAATCCCCCTTTTTCCATCTGTGGGCCACAAAGGGCAAGGAAAAAGGGTACATTTAAATTCCTAAGGGCTTCACTCAGAAGGGCAAGTGAACTGGGAGTTTTTCAGTGCTAACCGGATCTTGCTGTTTCCTTGGGCTAATTCCATAGGACAGACAACAGACTGTCCTACATCACTACTGAAAATGCCCAAGCCTGGAGGTGAGGGAAGGTTGGTACAAATCCATTTCTCAGAAGCCTGCCATGCCTTTACAGCAAATTCCACTGGGGTGTTCGCATCCCCATGGCCTGAAGACAGGTCCAGTTCTGCCCCATCATTCCATGCCACTAATAATTCCACTGCTATGGAATTTCCCACAGGGACAGAAAGTAGCTGAGTGGCATGGTGTAGGTGGACTGTGCAAATGTCGCTCAAGTGTGTGCAACAGCTTATTTGTATAACAAAAAGGTTATAAAGCAGTATAATGGTGGTTGCTGAACTCTATAAATAAATGTATTCCATATCATTGATTTGTACCCTGAAAATGATCAATTCAATCTCAAGAAAACTGTGACTGAAGCCCAATCCAAAAAAACCAAAGCAAGAGCAAGGGCGTTTACAGAGGCAATATTTTTTGATTGCACATTATTTTCTTTGGTCCTGAATCTCTTCACAGCCGACTGTATTAGTGAAGAGTTGGCCAAAGCCCAGCGGAACTCTCTTGATCCGTGCTCTGCCGGGAGCAATTTATTTTTCAATAACCCTTTGTCAAATGAGACATACACACTCTGGTTTTGCATATCCTTTCCTAGGGTTCAGATGTTTTTCTTTTGGGGCTGGGGTGGAGCATAGGAGTATGTTTTCTTGGCCCCTGACTCACATCCATGTTTAAGTCCACCAGATTCCAGTATCAATCACACAGGAGCCAAGTTCTCCGTGAGTCAGAGATCTCACTCTGAGCGTCTGAGTTTCCTGAATTTCCTGCAGTGTCCAATCAGAGTTCTCAGAGGTCTAGATGAGAAGGACAACATCCAAGGCAACAATTTCTAAACGCTGTCTCGGAACAGTGTGGCCAACAGGTGTGGAAAGGTTGGAAACCACTGACATCCACCTTGCTTCTAACTGCTGGTCCACGGACCTGTGAGCAGTACAGGTCACAAGTCACAGGCGAAAAGAGGCTGAAGAACACAGCTTTAAGAGAGCCTTAAAAATAAAGAATTGGTGGTGGTTTTATTTTGTTACTTGGATCTGATACAAATTGTGAAGTCAAAGATCACTTGGTTCTGGAGCTACTCCGCTTGAGCTTGTTTGTTGTGTATCGTAGGAATACCCCATGCCAAGAAGCTAAATTCATGGACATAGCTGTCTCTTGGGCTGAAAAGTCTGGGGCGTCCTCGGGAGGGTGGTGGGCCTTGTCCCCACTCTGCCAAAGCCTGGCAGCCGCACCCATAGCCCACAGCTGCAGCTACAGGAACGGCATTATTCAGCTTCACTAATACTCTGTAGAGACACCAAACTGAAAATTCTCAGGTACCCCAGTGCCCAGGCTGAGAACTCTGGGGTCTTCTTGGAGAGGGGGTGGGCAGCCCTCATCCAGGAGCCCATACTTCCAGAAGCCTCAGCAGCCAGTTCACCTCCCATAGACACCACTATGTCAACTCACTGGCCCAGACTATATGTCTTCTGAATGGTGTGTCACCTCCAAATTCCTCAACTGAATCCCAGTAGGAACACACCAAGTTAGATGGAAAAGTAACATAGAAGCCAAATAAACGTAACAAATAAAAACAATAGTACAGAAGATTCAACTAGCAACAAAAAGCTTAGTAAATCCTTAGACAAGGACCAGTGGTGAGATAAAATAATTTTCACATTAAAAATTATTTTTTTTAAGATACACATGACAACCCTTTAATGTATGTTTTGTAATCCATAGTCTGGAAGGGAAGGAAAAGAGAGAGAGAAAGGGAAAGAAATAAAGAACCTGCCATGGAGGAGGGCTGGGGAAGGTGGGGGGGAACCGGGGACATTGGTGGTGGGAGATGGGCACTGGTGGAGGGATGGGTGTGGAACACTGTATGACCAAGACCCAAATATGAACTTTTTAATTGTATATCTTTGTAATTGTAAAAATAAAAAATTTTAAAAATTATTTTTTTAAACTTATCGATTTTAATATTGGAGTTTTGTTATATAACTGATTTGAACTCTATAACTGTGTCAATAGTTGCAGCTTTTGTCTACATTTGAAAATAAAAACTTTGGGACTAGCGCAACAGTAGGGCATTAGCCTTGCATGCTGCCAACCCAGGTTCGATCCTAGACATCTCATATGATCCCCTGAGCACTGCAAAGAGTAATTCCTAAGCGAAGAGCCAGGAGTAACCCCTGAGCATTGCTGGGTGTGACCCAAAAAAAGCAAAAACAAACAAACAAAATAAAAATAAAAACTTTACACCCTCAAGCAAAATCATCTCTTTAGAGAACATGATATGAATCAATTAGGAAACCAAAGATACATAGAACAAATTTCGATTATAACAATGCTAATGTTCCAAAGGCTGTACTGGAGCCTGTGTGGCTAATGAAACTTTACGCAGAGTCACAGATCAGCCTTACATCTACCCCATCTGCAGCAGGCACAGCTGGGGTAAGTGTGGCTATTTCTTTCTCTTAGGACACAGGAAGGGCAAGGAATTAGCCTGGCTGTGGTTGGAAGCACTGTAGCTTCCCGAAGAGACTCCATAGCACCAAAGTCTTCACTGCCTTCAACCTGGCGTGCAGGTGAGTAAATGTCAAGTGATTAAGGAACCACTCCCAGGACAAAGCAGAGTCAAAGTCTGGTCCATGGAAGTAAATTTCCCATGATATGGTGGCCTGGCTATCGGAGGGGAGAAAGCTGGGTAGAAGTGTCAAGTTTCACCCATCCGTTGAGCGACTACTTTTGCAAAATATGGCAAAAAATCTAGGGGCCAGAGCGATAGTCTCCAGGGTAGGGCGTTTGCCTTGTGTGCAGTTGTCAGGGTTCCATCCCTGGCATCACATCTGGTCCCCTGAGCACTGCCAGGAGTAATTCCTGAATGTAGAGCCAGGAGTAAACCCTGAGCATCACGGGTGTGACCCAAAAAAGCAAAAGCAAAAAAAAAAAATCTAGAGCCATATCTGACTTACTTTCTTGGACAAAACAAAAGCTCAGAACTTGGTAGAACTACCAAGTTCTGAGCTTTTGTTTTTTCTTGGGGATATAAGCTCAAGCAATGCCAGACAACTTCCTTGCTCCTCCCTCCTCCCACTGCCCCCCCATCCCCTTCACTCTATCTTTCACTTTCCATTTTTTGCTGCTAGGATTGTGCGCTCAGACATGACAATAGGTGACATAAGATGGGCTGTAACATTTGACAGATGGCCTGGACTCCAAGAGATGTTCCTATCGAATTTAGTTGAACCATTTACTTCCTTTCTTCAGGGTTAGATTTTATCCTTAAAAAATACTGGTGGTGATGGCCGGCATTGAGTATAATTTTTATTGGAGTCTTGATTGAAAAAAAAAAAAAGGTAAAAGAATAACATGTCTTTTCTGAGGGTGGTTTTTCAATTAATTTCCCCAAAATGTCATTTTTATTACTGACAGGACAAGGGTCTGCATATCCAACTCTCCCCTAAATAATAACCCAGCCGCATGCACAGAATCATCCTCTCCATATAAAATGAGCTAGTGGGAAGAAATCTATATCTCTTTTCCTGTAGAACAGACTGCCTTGGAAAGCAGCCCAGTCATTCAAGAGTTCACCATGATCTGTTATTTAAATCCAACTCATTATGACTGATTTCAGGCAGAAAGCCAAAAAGAAAAAGACTGAACAAATACATTTTTGTTTTTTCCCATCCTGCTCCTTCTTCCCGTGCCCAGTTTTCACCAGTGCTAACGTGGAGGTAAGAGCACCCCCACATGAGCATGCCTAATAACCCCAAACCAAGCATTCCATGTTCAGAAGGCGGTAGGACACTTGATTCTGAAATGGATAGTAGCCACGTTAAAATGCAAAATGCCCATGATACTGCACTTAAAATATCCTTTACCACAGCTTAAATTCCAATGTCTCTAGGCTGCAGACATCCTCCAAAGACACCTTATTCATCTTCT
The DNA here is from genome assembly GCA_021461705.1 of Cryptotis parvus. NCBI lineage: Eukaryota > Metazoa > Chordata > Mammalia > Eulipotyphla > Soricidae > Cryptotis > Cryptotis parvus. Next base: position 13,320 of record JAJIBD010008225.1, read on the forward strand.
AGCCCAGTGCCTGGCGTAGACTCGTCGAAGGTGTTGAGTAAATGTCTTCTCAATGGAACCTTTAGGTTTATAGGCCCGAAGTTCCCTCAATTTTTTCCTTACATTCCACACCCGTGGCTATTCAATCACCTCTCAAAGCCCCCTTATTTATGTTTAATCCATCTGGAATTTATTTTTTGTGGACAGTGTGGAAATACAATTTTACCTAGCTCTGAAATGTCACCTTTAACATACATAACATACCTAGTTTTAACGTAACTTCTAAAATTCCTGTAGAGTTTGGATTTGTTTATTCCACTCGCCTGTTTGTCTGTTTGTGCTAGAATTGTTTAGGTGATGGCAGCTTTTGAATATGCTTCAGTATCAAGTAGAAAAAAAATCTGCCATCCTATCCAACACTCAATTCTTATTTTTTGGAGGGAAGGAGGGGCGCCTCAGGAGTTGGCAATAAAGACTTTGAGGATAGGGTGCTTGGGCAGGGAACCTCCCAAGCCCTGACCTGCAGTGCTCAGGGACCTCCAGGGTTGCACCTGGAAATGTTCAAGGATTATGTCATGTGGGATTCAAACAGAGTCTATGCAAAGCATATCTTTGATCTCTGTACTGTTAATCAATTATTCTTCTAAAGCACAGATTAATTTTGTCTTTCATATACTCTTCTAAACATATTTTCTTTTAAAGATAAATGAGCATCAAACAAAAGCAAAACCATTTGAAATGATGCTTTTATAACTAGTGAAAGTGTGTATAACAGAGGGTGGAGCGATGGTTCTGCAATGGGTAGGCTGCTAGCCTTGTACGCAGTGGACCTGTATTTGGCTTCACTCCTTAGAATTTTAATGAGTATTTTATTTTATATTTTATTTTTTAAAAATTTTTGATAGTAAAATCTTTTATTTTTTTTAATTTTTTAAAAATTTTTAATGATTTTTTTTACAATTAAAAAGTTCATATTTGGGTTTTGGTCATACAGTGTTCCACCACCCATCCCTCCACCAGTGCCCATCTCCCACCACCAATGTCCCTGGTTCCCGCCCCTCCCCCCAGCCCTCCTCCATGGCAGGTTTTTATTTATTTCCCTTTCTCTCTCTTTCTCTTTTCTTTCCCTTCCAGATGATGGATTACAGAACATACATTAAAGGGTTGTCATGTGTATTTTTTTGCCTGTATTTAATGCTCAGTTCTAGGTTGGCATTAGTACCCTCGACAATTGTTAGCACATTGTTCCATTTTCTATCTTACCTAGCCTCTGACTCCCACATGTTTGTGGTAATTTCCACCTTTGACAAGACCTCCTGTTACAAGGTCATGTTTCACTTGACCTTGGATATTGGTATCATAATATGTACATATATATTTATGTCATGCAAATAAATGCAGTCATTCTGTATCTGTCTCTCTCCTTCTGGCTAATTTCACTCAACATAATCTTCTCCATGTCCATCCATTTATAGGCAAATTTTATCACTTCATTTTTCCTAACAGCTGCATAGTAAATTTTATCACTTCATTTTTCCTAACAGCTGCATAGTATTCCATTGTGTAGATGTACCAAAGCTTCTTTATCCAGTCATCGATTCTAGGGCACTCTGGTTGTTTCCAGATTCTGGCTATTTTGAATAATGCTGCTATGAACATAAAAGTAGGGATGGTGTTTCCACTGCATATTTTTGGCTTCCCAGAGTAGACTCCCAGGAGTGGTATAGCTGGGTCAAATGGGAGTTCAATTTCTAGTCTTTGGAGGAATGTCTATATTGTTTTCCAGGAAGGCTGTACCAGCCGGCATTCCCACCAACAATGGACGATGAGTGTCCCCCTTTCCCCACATCCACGCCAGCACTTGTTGTTCTTGCTCTTTTGAATATGTGCCAGTCTCTGTGGTGTGAAATGATATCTCATTGTTGTTTTGATTTGCATCTCTCTGATGATTAGTGATGATGAGCATTTTTTCATATTTTTTTTGGCCATTCGAATTTCTTCCTTGCTGAAGTTTATGTTCATTTCTTCTCCCTATTTTTTGATGGGGTTGTTTGTTTTCTTCTTGTAAAGTTCTACCAGTGCCTGATATATCCTGGATATTAACCCCTTATCAGATGGGTATTGGGTGAATATTCTTTCCCATTCTGTGGACTGTCTTTGTATTTTAGTCACTGTTTCTTTTGAGGTTTAATGCATATTTTAAATTTAACTTCACTATCACTATCTTCCTGTTGATCATCTATTTGCTAGAGCGGGCACCAGTAATATCTCCATATGTCCTGTCTCATGCTAGTAGAACCCAAAGGCATACGCTTGCTCCAGGAACATAAAGAGCCTCAAACCGTTATATTAGGTCATGGGAATGACCTAATATAAATGTTACTGGTATTTGGCATATCAAACGACACGAGCAGCTTGCCAGGCTTGCTGTGCGGGTGGCATACTCTTGTAGTCACCTCTGAATAAAGCAATTGTTGATGAACCGCGGCCGCTAACTGCTGCAGGGGGGGGTGTCGATGATCCGGGCTGTGATAGTCTGGTCTGCTGGGTGGAGTTGTGATGAGAGGGAAGTCTGGATGTGGGAAAGCTTTTTTTTTTTTTCAATCCGCCCAGGTATGCTGAACTAGAGACTCTCAGACATGAGGCAGAGCTGCTACTTGCTCTTCCTGTGCCCAACACCTCATGAGGCACCCGGGAGGCATGGCAGGTTCTAGCCCTGGCCTGCCACCCCAGCAGAGCCTCACAACAAGCTAGACCACCCCCCCCACTCCATGGGGGCCGCCGTTTCCACATCCGACTTCCCTCTCGTCACAACTCCACCCAGCAGACCAGACTATCACAGCCTGGATTATCGACACCCACCCTGCAGCAGTTTTTCTTTTCAATCCGGCCCAGGTATGCTTAACCAGAGACTCTCAGACATGGGGCAGAGCTGCTACTTGCTCTCCCTGTGCCCAACACCTCATGAGGTGCCCAGGAGGCATGGCAGGTTCTAGCCCTGGCCTGCCACCCCAGCAGAGCCTCACAAGCCAGACGAAATTTAACTTACCCAAAATATATTTCTTTGCCAGCATTATCTTTCTATTAATTCCCCCATCTCAGCAGACAATAATTTCACCTTTTTGTTCCTTGGCCTGGAACCCATTCTGGACTCCTTTTACTAGGTACTTGGTCACACCCAGCAATGCTCAGGGGGTTACTACCGGCTCTACACTCAGGAATTACTGCTGGTGGTGCTTAGGAGACCATATAGGATCCTGGGGATTGAACCGGGTCGACTGCATGCAAGACAAACACCCTATCTGCTGTACTATCTCTCTTGCCCCTACTAAGTATTTGTGTGTCCCACATTTTATATCCATCAGGCAATTTCTTTTTGGCTCTACCTTCACCTTCAAAGTGTAAGTAGAACTTCATTACTTCTTACCATTTCTACCACTAAATCTTGGACCAGGTCACTATTATTTGGGCCTACCTTCCTTCAAGTTTCCTAAACTCATTTTTCCATAAATAATCCTTCCTGAACCTCAGTTCCTTGACCTCATCTTCGCTCATGATCTTATATGCCTGCTACTTATTCCCATGATCACCACCCACCCTTTGCAATTACCAAAAATTGCAATCACCAAACTTCAATCTCAAATCAAAGTATTCCACTTTTGATGACCGCTTTCCATCAATCAAGTCTTCTGTTTTTTTTTCTAATTTTTCCAATTCCACCAGGAATTTTTCAACTGCCATCCTTACACTGCCAATCTTACACTTTTCACTGTCCCTCACTCTCTTGTTTTGTTTCCTCTTTTCTTCTTGCTTAATTTAAATTCCAGGGTCAAGAATTCCTCTGTCCACCTGTGAATGTTCACACCACCTAGTCTATACACTTCACAAACTCACAACTTTGGTTAGAGTCAGGTCTAATCAGGACCTGTGCCCACACAGCTGATAAAGTCGAAGGAAAATATATAACCAAACAGACTATGCTTACATTCAACTCATGATCATTAACCTAGAGTAGAACATTTATCTGCTTGGAAATCATACTATTCTTTCCTAGCATTTTTCTTCTCATCATTTTGTTGTCAAATATACAGTGCCCTTTGCCCCTTCTTCAGTCTCATAGAATGACTTTCCTTATCTTAATAAGGAAACAAACCTTCCAAACGCTTCCACCATCTATCCTCCTACCAGAATCCCCAAATTCTTTCCTTCCCCATCACTACAGATAAATTCTCTGTATTCCATTAAAATTATTTTTGTGTTATATTGACCACACCCAGCAGTGTTCAGAGCTTACTCCTGACTGTCTTCAGGGATCACTCCTGGTTGTGCTCAAGGGAATATGTGAAGTGCTGGGGACGGGACCCCATTATCTATCTGGTTGAACCCACTGTACTATCTCTCCAGATCCTATAATTTTATGACACTTTAATGATTCTTAATTCAATAGCTCTGTACTCTATAGGGCAGAAGTGCTTTTCTTTTATATATTCATATAGTAAGCGGCTATTGTTGGGGCTGATAGGGATTCCCAACAGTATTGGGGTTCATAGGGTTCCCCTGGCCGTGTTCGATGACCATGCCCTCCGGCTGGTGGACAAAGAAGCACTACCACCAGTTCTAGAAAATTTAAGGCTTTAATTTTCCACACACTTCTCACTCCAACTCACTTCACACACACACACACACACACACACACATACACAACCAAATATGCCAGATACATAGTTTACAAAGGCTGGAGACAAGGAGATCACTGTATCACTGTCTTCCCACTGTTCATCGATTTGCTCGAGTGGGCACTAGTAACATCTCCATAAGTCCTGTCACAAGCAAGTGTAACCCAAGGGCATCTGCTTGCTCTAGGGACAGGGAAGAGCCCCAAACCATTCTTCAGGTCATGGAAGTGAGTTCCATAATTGTTACTAGTTTTTGGCATAACAAGTAAATAAAACACGGGTAGCTTGCATGGCTCTACCGTGAGACAAGGGAGATACAAAAGGTAAAAGGTTTTTATTCTGAAAACATAGAGGTGAGAAAGGCTTCTTCCCATCTGGCAAAACCCAGCATCCCCCTCCCCCATGATGGAGGTAGGGGCAATAAGGTGGAGCTCTGGATGTGCTGTTCTTCTCTCATCCTTGGCTGGTAAACAATTATTTCAATAATATTTCTAGTCCTTTTTGTATAAACACAGTAAGAGACAGATATTTATCTATACCCAGGATTAGTGTATTAGACCTTTCCTGGGAGATCATGCCATATAACCAGACTGTGTTCCTCTCACCAGATTAATCATTCTAATTCTTTCAGAATTCAATTGATCCACTGTTTATCTTTGCGTCAGAACAGAGCTTGTTATGTGACCTTGCTCATTATCTATGGGTCAGAACAGAGCTTGCTCCAAGATCTCACTCTTAGTTGCCCCATGTTGAAGCCAGGGTGATTCATGGCTGCTTGTCCTGGGTCCATCCAGTCCCATGGGTGGGGGTAGGGGGGAACGAGCCTTCTTTTAGCGGTGTGAGGAATTAGAATCAATCTAAAGGTACACGGCACAGGCGCACACCAATGAAATTCTCACATGAGGCTTTTAGGATTCAGGGACAGAAACTGGGGATTACAATAACCAGCATTCTAAGTGAGCACCGAGATACTGCACCAGAAACCTCGGTCCCATCCATGGTGCCCCGTCTGTTTAGGTAGGACCGGTGGGGATGGGGTTTCATGGTGGCACCATTCACATGGCCGCAAGTTTATCCTCCTTTCCATACTGCATTGAACTAACACTTTGGATTCTGTTACTGGATCTCACAATAGCAGACTAACTACTTGAACCACATTGACAACACAACATACCCTAAAGCACAGAAAAACTGCCATTTATGGAGACCTATCTGGCAGTGAGAGAGGAGCAGTGCCCCAGAAGATTCCACCTCCAGAACACCACAGCATTATGGGGAAACAATACAGATCCCTCCTCGAAGGATGGAAGAAGAGTCCCAAAACATCAACCAAGAATACCCACATTCATGATCTCTCTCACAAAGAATTCAGAGAGGAAATGGTGGGGATGTTTAATGAGCTCAATGAAAAAATGGAACAGATGTCTAACAAAATACAGGACATAAATGAAGCAGTGGAAAGGGAGGTCAGTAAATTATGGGAGGAAATGAGAGCAGAAATGATAATAGCATTGCAAACAGAAATATCATCAATAAAAAACTCAGTAGATGAAATGAAAAATGTAAATGGTGCTCTCAAAAGCAGGATGACAGCAGTGGAAGACATAATAAGTGAGAATGAGAATGAACTGCAGAAAGCACTCAGGGAAACGCAACAGATGAAAAAAGACTGAAAAATGGATCCGCAGCAGAACAGAGAACATTGAATGAATCCAAGAGGAAAAACATAAGAATCATCTGAGTCCCAGAGGAACAGGGAGGAAACCCCAAGGATATAGGTACAGTTAAAAAAAATTCTTGCGGTCGAGCCTGGTGGCCCTGCCCGGGAGCTGCATGCGGGCCAGCATACAGGGCCTCACGGACGGCTGGGGAGGCTGGCGCCGGCTCGCGCCGGGCCTAGCTGACCATGGAACCCCGAGGAGGGCAGATGGGTTTTGGGAGTGGGCCCGTCGCCTCTGGGGGGTCCCGGAAGCAGCCAGATGAGACTCGCCCATCACACTAGCCACCATTTTTGCTGTCCGGACGCTGGGAAACTGCCTCACGACCAGATCAACAGAGCAAAACCAGTTCGAGCCCAGGTCTTGCGGCCATGCGGTCCACTAAAATAGTGAAACAGTAATGTCTTTTAATGCACTGCATTCCACGAAGAGCAGGAAAGTTTGTTGGGAAGGAGATATAAAGAGGAAAGAAATGACATACAGAACCCGCCAAGTGGTTGAGGTGCGGGAGGGGGAGGGAGGTGGGGACATTGGTGATGGGAGATGGTTTTGGGCGGAGGGTGCATGTTGGAACACTGTAGAACCAAAGCTCTACATGAGCATCTTTCAATTAAAAAAAAAAGATGGAATCTACCACAAACATGTGGGAATCAGTGGTTAGGTAAGACAGAGAAGGGAACAGTGTGCTAATATTTGTCAAAAGTGATAATACCAGCCTAGAACTGAGCATTGAATATAGGAAAAATGATATACATGATAATCTCTAAATGTATGTATTGCAATCCACAATGTGTAAGAGAAGAGAGAAAGAGAGAGAGAAGAGATAAAGAACTTGCCATACAGATTAAGACTCACCATTGAATATACACAAAGAGACTTAAGTGGTAAACTCTAAATACCTGCAGGGCTAGCCACAATGTGTAAAATAAGAGGCTGAGCGATGCAGAGACAGAGAGAGAGACAGAGAGAGAAAGAGAGGAAACTGGGGTACCTGCTATTAAGGCAGCATGGGGGTGGGCAGGAGGGGGTGGGGTACATTGGTGGTGGAAATGGGGCACTGGTGGAGGGATGGGTGCTGGTATACTGTATTACCAAGAACCAATTATGATCACCTTTGTAATTGTATGTTTCACTGTGGTATAATAAAAATAATAAAATAAAAAAAAATAAAAAAATAAAAAAAAGAATTTGTGGATAAAAAAAAAAAGAACTTGCCATAGAGGCAGGCTAGGGGAGGGGGAGGGAAGTGGGGACATTGGTGGTGGGAAATGGGCACTGGTGGAGGGATGGGTGCTGGAACACTGTATGACGGAAACCCAAACATGAACATCTTTGTAATTGTATATCACATGGCGGTGTAATAAAATATTAAAAAAAAAAGATACACATGAAAAAAAAATTCTTGCAGAAAGCTGGGCAAGAGACAGACCAGACCCACAGCTGCGCCTGCTTGGCCCACATGGAGCAGCCCATGGAGTTTTGGGGGGCGGTAAATGGCACAGCCCCTGGCCGAAGTTCAACATAGCTCCCAGGGTTAGCAGACTCGTGCAGGGTGGCCACGCTGACTGGACTTGGAGTGAGGATTTGGGCTCCTACCCCATTCCTCTGCCACCATGTTGGCAGGCCTGGGCTCACAGCCTCTGCAGCCAGCAAAGCTGGATAACAGACTGGACCAGACAGCTGTACAGGCACATGACCACTCTGTGGCCGCACAACAGACTTAGACAATAATGGAGGTTAGGACCAGGTCCTTCCTAGGATCTTTCACTTTTATACACTGTAATGATCATTGTAGTTTCAACAATCTGGGGGAGGGGTTGATCGGGAATGGGGAATTAAAATGTCACACTAGAACTCTATTGAATATACACACAGACTTACATCATAAACCATTAATATCTGTAGGGCAAGCCACAAAGTGTAAGAGAGAGAGAGAGATACAGAGACAGAAACACACAGAGAGAGATAGATAGATAGATAGATAGATAGAGAGAGAGAGAGAGAGAGAGGCGCCAGCTATAGAGGCAGGCTGGGGTTGGGTAGAAGGGAGTGTTTGGACATTGGTGGTAGGAATGGGGCTCTAGTGAAGGGCTGGGTGCTGGAACACTGTATGAGAGTCCCAATTATGAATATTCTTGTAATTGTATATCTCACGGTGGTATAATAAAAATTAAAAAAAATTCTTTCAGAAAAGTTCCCAGAGTTAAAGGACACAGGCATCCAGATCCAAGAAGCCCAAGGGGTAGTAGCAAAAAGAGACCCCAATAAAAGATTCCAAGACATATCCTAGCCAGAATGATGGATGAGGTAGACACAATTCTTCAAGTGGCAAGATCAAAGAAGGAAATTGTATACAAAGGAGCATCCATTTGATTTTCAGCAGACCTATAAGAAGAGACCCTCAGAGCTCAAAGGCAGTGATGGGATATAGTGAAACAACTCAATGCAATGAATGCCTCACCAAAAATTCTTTACCTGGCTAGACTCTCATTCAGATTTGAAGGACAGATACACAACTTCTTGGATAAATAATAGCTTAGGAACTTCATAGATTTAAAACCAATCTTAAAAGGGCTGACAAAGCTATTCTAAGATGAGACAAAACCCAAAAGAACAACAAACATACAGAAAGATGGCACAAAAATCCCATGACAATAATTTCTCTCAAAGTCAACAATCTAGATCGGCTGAAGAACTCCACATCGGGACCCATGGCCTAGAATGGAACGAACAGGGTGAGAGACTATCTGAGTTCATCATGTCCGCCAAGACTATTCATGGGAACTCACAGTTTCAGAAGGCTGAAGCGAAACGTTGGACATGGGAATCTCCTGGCGGACAGTTCCACAATGAAATTGACCACATCATCTTCAATCGACGGTTTTGTCTGACTGATGTTGCTGTCGTCCCCAAATTCCAGACAGGATCGGACCACCGTCTCCTTCGTGCAAATTTCTACTTCCCACAACGGGAGAAAAAGCTGCAATGTTTAAGAAGAGAACTCCCAGAACGACCACCAACTGGGAACTCTTTGGCACCATTGCGGCAACATGGGAAGATACCATCATTGATGACATCGATGAAGAATACAACCGACTGGTTCAGCACCTCCATGATTGTGCGAAGAATGCCGAGAGAGAGAAAGACACAAAAGGACGCTTGTCTTCAGAAACTCTTGAGCTCATTCGCCAACGTGGCAAGGCGCGAGCCTCAGGAGACCAAATGCTAACGTCCAAGCTTGCTAAACAGTGCAGAGAAGCGATAAAAGCAGACCTCAAAGACAGAAGAGCAGAAATACTGGAAGATGCAGCAGAAGCCGGGAAAAGTATTCGCACTGCCCGCCTGTCTTTCGCCAACTATAAGACCAAGATGACTGCCCTCCGACGCCCTGATGGATCTATCACATCTTCCAGAAAGGCAATGGAGATTATCCAGGACTTCTACTCAAATCTCTTCGATAGCCACATCCACCTGCCCACATACCAAATTCCACAGGACGGATATGTCATTCCCAACGTTCTCCCTTCTGAAATCCGACATGCCATCTTGTCAGTAAAGAAGGGAACAGCACCAGGCCCAGACAAAGTCAGACCCGAACACCTGAAGAATCTGCCGTCGGTACTCACCCAATACACTAGCTCGGCTCTTCACACGCTACCTGTCCGAATGCAAGGTGCCCTCCCAATGGAAAACAAGCAGGACAGTTCTACTGTTCAAGAAGGGAGACATTCACGACATTGGCAACTATCGCCCCATCTGCCTGTTGTCTGTCATCTACAAGCTGTTTACACGAGTCATCCTGAACAGGATTAGCAGAACACTAGATGAAGGACAACCATGCGAGCAAGCAGGTTTCCAGAAAGGATTCAGCACAATCGACCATATCCACACAGTAACCAAGCTCATTGAGGTTTGTAGGGAGTACAAGATGCCGCTCTGTCTCACGCTCATTGATTTACAGAAAGCCTTTGATTCTGTGGAGACTGAAGCAGTCATCGAAGCCCTAGTCAAACAGGGTGTTCAAACCCAATACATCAAGATCCTTTGTGAGCTGTATTACGGATTCACCACCAGGATCTCACCATTCTACAAAGAAGTGATCATTGATGTCAAAAGAGGAGTTCGACAGGGTGATACCATCTCACCAAAACTCTTCAGTACCACCCTCGAGAACATCATGAGACAATTAGAATGGGAAGGAATGGGAGTGAAGATAGATGGTCAGCAACTACACCACCTCCGCTCGCTGATGACATCGCTCTAATAACACCAAACATTAGCCAAGCGGCACAAATGCTGGCTGACTTTGACCGAGAATGTGGAAAGGTAGGTTTACAGCTGAATCTGAAGAAAACTATGTTCATGAGAAATGAACTAGTTCCAGAGGCCCCATTCACTCTCAATGGAACAAACATCTCTGAATGCAGCACTTATGTGTACCTAGGTCGAGAAGTCAACATGATGAACGACCTAAAACCTGAGCTGCGCAGGAGGAAGAGAGCGGCATGGAATGCCTTCAAGAGCATCGAAGAAATAGCTAAAAGGACAAAGAACCTCCGGCTCCGGGCACATCTCTTCGACTCCACCATTCTCCCTGCATTAACATACGCCTCAGAGACCTGGGCCCTACGAAAGCAGGATGAGAACGCTTAGTCGGGTCTCCCAGAGAGGCATCGAAAGAGCTATGCTTGGAATATCACGCCTCACTCAAGTGAGAGAAGGAATCCGGAGTTCTGACCTCCGTCGCTATTCCAGAATCAGGGACGCTGTCTCGCTTGCCAAGGCATCGAAAATCAGATGGGCTGGACATGTAAAGCGATTTGGAGACAACCGCTGGACTAGAGCCGTTACCAACTGGATCCCACGGGATGTCAAAAGATCACGTGGCCGCCCACCTACAAGATGGTCAGACTTCCTTGTTAAGACCCTTAAGGAACGGTTTGAGGTTCTTCATATTCCTGAATCAACCAGATGCCATTGGGCTACATTGGCACGTGATAGGGTCCAATGGAAATGTTACTGGCGCCCGCTCGAGCAAATCGATGAATAACGGGATTCAAGTGATCAAGTGATCAAAGTCAACAATCTAAATGTACCAGTTAAGAGACACAAAGTGGCAAAATAGATAAAAAAAGAAATTGAACCCAACATTCTGCTGTCTTCAAGAAACACATCTGGGAGCCAGAGCGATAGCACAGCGGGTAAAGCATTTGCTTTGCATATGGTCAACCCGGGTTCGATCCCTGGCATTCCATACGGTCCCCCGAGTACTGCCAGGAGTAATTCCTGAGCAAAGAGCCAGAAGTAATCCCTGAGCATCACTGGTTGTGTCCCAAAAAGAAAAAAAAAGAAAGTTTAAGAAACACATCTGAGCAATTTGAGCAAAGACAGGCTCAAAGTTAAAGGCTGGAAAACAATCCTTCACTCAAACAACCCGGTCCAAAAAAGGCCTGGGTGGCCATACTAGCATCCGACAACATAGACTTCAGGCCGAAAAGGTCAGAAGGGACAGCGAAGGTCACTTTCTTAATAATCAAGGGATACATATATCAGGAAGAAATTACACTCTTAAACATATACATACCCAATAAGGGGCCAGCAAAATACCTAAAACAACTGCTAATAGACTACAAAGAAGACCCTGATAGCAACACAATTGTAGTGGAAAACTTCAACACTGCTCTATCAACAATTGATATATCAACAACACTGAAACTCACTAAGGAAATACTGGCCCTAAAGGAAGAAATGGAAGAAAGAGGGCTAGTAGATATTACAGGGCATTTCATGCCCCAAAAGCTGGATACACATTTTTATCCAGCTCACATAGAACATACTCCAAGACAGATCACATGCTGTGCCAACAAACATACCTCAATAAAATCAAGAAGATAGAAATTGTGTAAACTATTTTTTTCAAACCATGATGCACAGAAAATAGAAGTTAATCGCAAACAAAAACAGAGAATCATATCAAACACCTGGAAACTAAACAGCTCACTGCTGAACAACCAGCACATCATAAAAGAAATCAGAGAGGGCCAGAGTGTTAGCACAGCAGGTAGTGTGTTTGCTTTGCACGTGGCCAACCCACGCTCGATCCCTGGCATCCCATATGGTCCCCCCAAGCACTGCTGGGAGTAATTCCTGAGTGCAGAACAAGGAGTAACCCTGAGCATTGCTGGGTGTGACCCAAAAAACAAAAAAAATATAATCAAAGAGGAAATCCAAAAATCTGGGACCCAAAGAGACTGAAGACACGAACTATCAGAACTTGTGGGATACAGTGAAAGCAGTGTTTAGAGGAAAGTTCATAGCTCTACAAGCATTCATCAGAAGAGAAAGGCCCATCATAAACATTCTGACTTCACACCTTAAGATCTTAGAAAGCAATTGGCAAAAGAAGCCCAAATCAAGTCGGAAGAAATCACTTGATCACCTGACATTCCATTATTCATCGATTTGCTCAAGCAGGCGCCAATAACATTTCCATTTGACCCTAGCACGTGCCAGTGTAGCCCAATGGCATCTGCTTGCTTCAGGAATATTAAGAGCCTCAACCCATTCGTTCAGGGTCTTGACAAAGATGTCTGACCATCTTGTAGGTGGGTGGCCAAGTGATCTTTTGACATCCCGTGGGATCCAGTCCGTAACGGCTCTAGTTCAGCGGTTGTCTCTAAACTGCATTACATGTCCAGCCCATCTGATTTTCGATGCCTTGGCAAACGAGACAGCGTCCCTGACCCTGGAATGTCGATGAAGGTCGGAACTCCGGATTCCTTCTCTCACTTGAGTGAGGCGTGATATTCCAAGCATAGCTGTTTCAATTCCTCTTTGGGAGACCTGAATAGCATTCTCATCCTGCTTTCATAGGGCCTAGGTCTCTGAGGCATAAGTTAATGCAGGGAGAATGGTGGAGTTGAAGAGATGTGCCTGGAGCTGGATGTTCTTTGTTCTTTTAGCTATTTCTTCGATGCTCTTGAAGGCGTTCCATGTCGCCTCTCTTCCTCCTGCGCAGTTCAGGTTTTAGGTTGTTCATCATGTTGACTTCTCGATCTAAGTACACGTAACTGCTGCATTCAGAGATGTTTGTTCCATTGAGAGTGAATGGGGCCTCTGGAACTAGTTCATTTTTCATGAACATAGTTTTGTTGAGATTCAGCTGTAGACCTATCTTTCTACATTCTCGGTCAAAGTTAGCCAGCATTGTGCCGCTTGGCTAATGTTTGGAGTTATTAGAATGATGTCATCAGCGAAGCAGAGGTGATGCTTGGGCAATTATAGAGCACTGGGAATGGAACCTGGGTTTCCTTTATGCCAAGCATTTGCTCCAGCACATGCTGCTGCTCACTGTCCAGTACACTGAGCTCCAGTTCCTAGCCTAAGTCTTACAGAGTGTCCACCATGCTTGAGCTGGGCAGGGAAAATTATACAAGCTAGTACAAGCACCGGTATTCAAAGTGCCCAGGGAGAGTAAAGAGGTCTCATTTAAAATTACATATTGATTTTCAGAATAAGTATTTTTAAGTGCATATCAGTGATCTGCACTTGATGAATCAGGAAGAACACTGGGAAGAGTGACTAGGAAAATCAACTCAAAGTCACAACATTAAGATTCACTGTCAGTTGAAGATCAGTATGAAATATAAAAGCTTTTCAGAAATGAAATCATTGGGGCAGGAGTGATAGTACAACGGAAAGGGCATTTGCCTTGCACACGGTTGACCTGGGTTCGATCCTTGGCATCCCATATGATCCCCTAACCACTGCCAGGAATAATTCCTGAGTGCAGAGCCAGGAATAACCCCTGAGCAGTGCTGGGTCTGACCCAAAAAGCGAAAAAAGAAAGAAAGAAAGAGAAAGAAAGAAAGAAAGAAAGGAAGAAAGAAAGAAAGAAAGAAAGAAAGAAAGAAAGAAAGAAAGAAAGAAAAGAAAGAAAGAAAGAAAGAAAATAAGAAAGAAAGAAATCAATCAATCAATCTTTGGGCAAACAGCAAGTTATATAATGTTTAAGTATATTGTAATTAATTAACACATTGAAAAGATTTCTGTACACCAACTGAAAGGCTGCATATTTTAAGAACAGCAAATCATGAAGAACTATGACAAAACTGTTTTACCACCTTGTAAAGAAAAGTGTGATAGTATGATTCATGAATTCAAATGGTGTACCTTGAAAATAAAAAGAGGCACTGTTATAAAATATGCCAGGTCAATGAAATTATCAAGACTGTTCCTGGTCAGTGGGATTGGTAACCCTAATATTACTCTGCTCGAGAGACTCACAGACATGGGGCAGAGCTGCTGCTGGCTCTCCCTGTGCCCAGTCGCTCACGAGACACCTGAGAGGGATGGCGGGTTCTAGCCCTGGCCCACCACCCCAGCAGAGCCTTGCAACAAGCCAGACAACCCCCTACTCCATGAGGGCCTCCATTTTCCACATCCAGACTTTCCTCTCGTCAGAACTCCACCCAGCAGACCAGCCTATTACAGCCCAGCTCATCAATAAATGCTGGATTTAGAGATGACTACAAGAGTATGCTTCCCTACGGCAGAGCCTGGCAAGCTACCCGTGTCGTATTTGATATGCCAGATACCAGTAACAATTTTAGACCTCATTCCCATGACCTGATGGAATGGTTTGACGCTATTTATGTTCCTGGAGCAAGCAGGTGCCCTTGGGCTACTAGCATGAGACAGGACATATGGAGATGTTACTGGTGCCCGCTCGAGCAAATCGATGATGAACGGGAAGACAGTGATACAGTGATACAGTGAATATTACTCTGCTCATTACACAGGAGAAAACCAGGTATTCTTTCAATCATGCATATACGTTTTAAGGCAAATCAATAATAGCAGCAGTAGTCAAAAGTAGACATGACTTGCCTAGTCCTTGAGATACTGACCCTTAATGTCATGCTTATATTTACCAAACTCAATAAATAAAAACTACAAATCATTTGCTTTCAAGTATGACCACTCTCTTCATTATTATTCAGTAAAGTCTTGAAATTCCTTGCCATAGCAATCACACAAGAAAAATAAAGGCATTCAAATTGGAAAAGAAGAGGGGCAGTGAGATAATACAGCAGTTAGGGCACTTAGATCTCAACATGTTCCCTCAAGCTCTGCCAGGAGTGATCCCTGAGTGCAAAGCCAGAAGTAACCCCTGAGCATCACTGGATATGGCTCACAAACAAATAAACACCCCTCCCCCACAAATCCAAACTGGAAAAGAAGGTAAACTATCACTATTTGTAGTTGCATGTACAATAATATGCATAGAACATACTAAAAACCCCATTAAAAAACAATACAACACAGTAGCTAAAAAAAACCCTTCAACACACATAGGGTATTGAAGGCCAAAGTACTAGTTAAAAAGTTTAATTTTTTGATCAGAAAATTACTTATAGACATAAGTCTTGACATTTCATAAGTCTCTACATTTCTATATCAACAAATACTACATAAAGGATTAATAACCAAGATATATAAAATATTCACAAAGTTCAACAAAAAGCCAATAACCTCATAAAAAAATAGGGTAGGGGCTGAGAGATTACAGCAGGTAAGGTTCTTACTTTGCACACAGACAACCTGGGTTCAATTTCCCAGCAATTTTCATTGATACTTGGAGACCTACCAGTAGTAATCCCTGTGTAGAGAGCCAGAAGTAAGCCCTGATAACAGCTGGCTTTGGTCTAAACACAAAACTCATAACAATAAAACCTGAAGAGATAAATGGGCATTTCCTAGTAGAGGGCATACAGCTTCTGTAAAAGTTTTCATCACCACTTATCAGGGAAATGTAAATTAAAACAATAATGAAATATTATCTCATACCAGTGAGAATGGCAAATATAAAGAAGATGGAAAACAACCCATGTTAGTGGAAAGGTGGTAAAAAAGAAAACCTCAATTCACTGTTGGTGGGAATGGTCTATGGTTCAGCCTCTTTGGAAAGCCATACAGAGACTTAAAAAAAAAAGAGATTCTACTTCATTGCATATATCCTGCAAACATAAAAGCATCTGAGGAGCAACACGTGTATATATACACGTTCCTTGCAGAGCTAAGAACAATAGTCAGCATATGGAAACAGCCCTAATGTCCAATAACAGAGGACTGGATAAAGAAGCTGCAAAATATATATGTAATGGAATACTATGCAGCTGTAAGAAAAGATCTGCCACACTTGGATGGAACTGGGGGGCCATCATGTTAAGTGAAATAAACAGCACAAATACTAGATGATCTCACTCACCTGTGGTATGCAGAGAAAAACAAGGGAACAGATAGTACTGAAGAGGATAAACCTTTCTTCTTGGATTATGAAAGATTACTGAGCAGTGGATGGGGCAGGAAAGGCAGACTAGAGGTGACATTTGAACAGTCATGGAAGGTTCTGGGCACTTTGGTGGTGGTGAAGGTGCTGTAACTTTGTACGTAAAACCATAAGCATCAATGCTATTGTAACCACACTATCTAAACTATAATGAATTTTTTAAAGGAACAACTTGATTTGTCTGCTTATTTTCTTGCTCTTTAAAACCCTTTCACATTCATTCTTGAGGAAGACCATTTTTTTCTCCATTGGAAGTTTAACCCTGAAGCTTAAGAAAGAATATACTCTTCTATGCAAAATCAAACAAAATCATTCTTCAAATTTCCAGCAGCTTTCCTGGATCCCAGAGGTACATTTGATTTATATGAAATTTTTGTAAATATGTGGCCACATCTTCTTTAATCAAGATCAAATCCTACAGTGTTTCTGTATCAACATAATGAAATATCCATCAATAGTCTATAGTCACAAAACTTTATTACTGTGATCAATACATAGCTCCTTCAGAGAAATGTTTTCAGTCATTC
This sequence comes from Cryptotis parvus, assembly GCA_021461705.1. Taxonomy (NCBI): domain Eukaryota; kingdom Metazoa; phylum Chordata; class Mammalia; order Eulipotyphla; family Soricidae; genus Cryptotis; species Cryptotis parvus. The sequence continues at coordinate 30,571 of JAJIBD010008225.1, forward strand.
ACTTGATAATTACAAACATATTGAATTAGTCTATTTTTGATCTGGTTGGCAAGGAAAAACCATTAACAAGTCCAAAGTGTCTGATTACAAAAGTCTTTTAAAAGGGGCAATTAACTACCACCAGATTTACTGTGTCAAGGACCCAAATACAGTTCAAACCAAGAAGACAATTCCATTCCCATTCAGCAATACACGTTGGCAAATGAAAGCAAAACAATCTGATATACAAAATGAAAAAGGAGACAAAAGACTAGTTAAAAAGTTTAATTTTTGGTCAGAAAAACCATTAATACATGAAGTCACAGAGGAAGGTCTATTAGCTTCTTTCAATGCGAAAAGAAAACACTGCTGCTAGTTTTCTATTTATTCAGAAGGAAAAATAAGAAAAAAAAATCTTATATTCAGACTTTTTCACCTGCTAGCTAGAATTCACCCAATTCTCAGCAATTCGTAAAGATGAAAGTGAGAACCAAACATTAGTGTTTGACCTTCAGTGGACACTCACAACACCCGGATGAGGTCCAGAGTGATTCTTGACCGGGGATGTCTATGTTGAGGACACGGACTTCAACTTTTTCTCCAGGGCCCAGTCCCAGGCTTCTTCGCTTCTTCGTTTTAGAGAGCTTTGCTTCAGTTACACTTCGTATGGGAATCAGCCCTGATCGTCCCACTCCTATATCCACAAAAATTCCAAAGAGTGTCGCATTCTGGACTCTTCCTGTGAGAACTGTCCCAACCTGCAGGTCTTCTAGGCATACTATACTTCTCTTGAAATCGGGCTTATCAAAATCTACACGGAAAGGAGGAAGAAGACAAGTGTAAATAACATGGCATTGTGCTTCCTAGACACGATACAAGGTACGAGTAAATATTTACTATAGATCAACTTTCCCCAGACTGGTCTTGAGCACCAGTGTGTGGAGGGGTGGGGGGAGCTGTTGGAAACACAGATCTGCTTTCAGAGAACACGCATCCTTGCTGGAGAAACGACATGCACATAGGAGAGGGCAATTCAAGAAAATTTCGCTTCTCCTCAACCTATCCTGCCTGCACGTGAATTTTAGTACCATACCTAAGAATTGAGAATGAGCTTCATTTTCCTCTTTATGAGGTGATGAAAATGTATTTTGACTCAAAGACTCTGCAAGGCTAAATTATACATGCTGAGAAACAGGAGGTTGGAACAGGCACTCCTCCCACCCCCTAAAAGAAAAGAATCCCTGAATTTTCAAACCGTTTAAAAGTAGTGGAAAGGACATCAATTTTTTTGAAATGTGGATGGAATTCTTTCCCACTTCCCCTACAAATTGGGAAAACAGCAACCAACTGCTTTTCATTTTGTAATGTATCTATTCAACTACGGATTTTTGGTTATCTATGGCCCAGAAAGGCAAATCAGGTAGTACCTGATCTTCTTTCTCCTTTCAGTTCATATAACATTTATTAACTCCTATTGTTATCTTTTGGGTGGGCCCCCTGCCGGGTGCTAAATATACACAGATGAAGACCCAAAGTCTTCTATTCTCAAACTATTTACAGCGCCCTTCCAGCTATATTTGTCTATTAATACTATCTCCCACAAGTGTGCAGAAAGCACGTTCAGGGTTCTAGTTAAAACAAAACATCACCAAAGGTTTTATGGAGGAGAAAGTTAAAACTAAGAGTTTAAATGGGACTTTTGGATTATCTGTGGATTCCATTTATCCATGGTCTTTTGGCCTCTTCGCCTAGGATTACTGAATGTTGATTCTAATAACAAAGAACACATTCTATGCTGGGGTCTCCTTTCACTGAGACCTCATTTTCCCCTCCACCCATTCCATTTCCTTTTCCTCCGCAGCTGTAGGCTTTATCCTGATTACTTGTTAAGGCTATCCTTTACATTTGTATTAACAACCGCTCACCTCTTTGCTCCCCTCCCCACTGCAACCATACTGAAGTCAAAATGGAAAATAGTTTTTTTTTCAGTTTTTTCCCTCCCCCATAAAACAAAACAAGAAAATCCTCTTTAAATTTCCAAATCTCATTTTCTTCACTGAAAAGGACACGCAATGCAGCACTGCATTCCAGATGCAGGAAATCTTCTGCCACGCAAGAGGACTGTGTGCAAGGATGTGCCAAGACAAGGTGATATTAAACTGGTGATTGGAGACATGAGGACAATCTCGTGGCTCTATGGTGGCTCTATGGTGCTTGTTGGGAACTCTGACACTCCCTTCTTTTTGCTTACATTGGTCCTGCCACTACAGATGCCCTGCTGGGCCCCTGATCTGCTGCATACTCAGCATGGAAAATTGAAGCCAGGAAGGACCTAACATGTTCCCGAAGACACTGAGGCTGAAGAACCCGGAAACCCTCTCTCCCTGCAAGCTTTAATTCTTTAATAGCCAAGCTGCTTATTTAATCCCCTGTCACCAGACTGCTTCTCACGAACCCAAGGCAACAAGTCACCAGAGTGTTCTTAACCACAGAACTGATTATGTCATCCCCCAGGCAAAAGGATGGTAGCGCAAGTATGACACAGAACATGGGAGCAAATGGAGAAGAGAGAGAAATACCGTAATAGAGACACTTTTAAGACTATCTGTGACTGTAATGTTAGTAGAAATAAAGCAGAAAGATCTCGGCCTGAAAACCGTGACATAGGCAGGCACAGCACAGCTCCAAAGTTCTCTTAGAGAGATCAATGAAAGTTTCATTGGTCACCCTGATAACCAACACAGCGGCTTCCACCAGAGCCCAGGAGTCTGGTGTCTCTGCAAATATTGGGGACTCACAAGGTGGATTTTTGCTGTGGCTGTTAGCTATTTGACTCAACAAGGGAACCTGAGTGTGGATCCACATTGTAACCAGCAATGATCCACATCACTGGAGTCCACATTGTAACCAGCATGATGGAGCAATGAACACCAGAACAGAAATGAGTATGGATCTTCACCGTAGTCCACACTGAAGAATGAATACCCGAACAGAAATGAAACAGGAGAAGCCAGAACAGGACCCCTGCAGCGGGAGCATGTACCCGGCCCTCCGGTATAGTGATCAGTTGCAGAAAAGGATGCCCCATATCCACTGGGAGACTCAGTTGTCTACTGAATGTTCATTCTGGATGGATCGCTGGAGGTGTCGGCTCCTCACTTTGGGTCTTATTGACTATTTTATTTTTCTCCATTAAGAATTTCTTTTCTTTTTTGGGCCATATATACTTGGGGCTTACTTCTGGCTCTGCGCTCAGGGTTCACTCCTAGAGGGTTCAGGGGGACCAAATGGGATGCTGGGGATTGAACCTGGGTCAGATGAATGCAAGGCAAACACCCTGCCTGCTCACATTGCTCTGGCCCCTTGAAGAAACATTTTTCTTCAAAAAAGCTTTTGGTGACAAGACTCTAAATGTATGTATTGCAATCCACAATGTGTAAGATAAGGGAGGGGGAGAGAAAAAGAGAGAGAGAGAGATAAAGAACCTGCCACAGAGGCAGGCTAGGGAGGGGGAGGAAATTGGGGTCATTGGTGGTGGGAAATGGGCACTGGGTGAGGTATGGGTGCTGGAACACTGTTTGACCAAACCCAAACATGAACATCTTTGTAATTGTATATCTCATGGTGGTATAATAAAATCACTGTATCACTGTCTTCCCGTTCATCATCGATTTGCTCAAGCGGGCACCAGTAACATCTCCATATGTCCTGTCTTATGCTAGTAGAGCCCAAGGACATCTGCTTGCTCCAGGAACATAAAGCACCTCAAACCATTCCATCAGGTCATGGGAGTGAGGTCTATAATTGTTACTGGTATTTGGCATATCATAACAAAAAAAGTTGTGGGTGTATGACAATGAACTTAGTGGGTGTGTTTTTTAAATATCTATTAAATATTTTAAAAAGAAGCTCGTGTCCTTTAACACAGCCTAACCCACAATGAAAAAAGGTGAGCCACCAGTAGGAAGTTACACAAGAGGGTGAAGGGCAGAATGGGAAGACTGAGGAGAGTGGACTCTGAGAAATGGTGGAGGAAAGAGGACACTCTGGTGCTGGAATGATTTATGCAAGAAACCCGACCACACTATTACAAATCACGGTGCCTGAAAAAGAAACGGAAAACAAAACAAAAAAAGAGGTGAGTCCTTAGCATGACACCATAACGCTGGTCCTGAGACCCGTGTGTGGATTCATTTAAATCTCAGGGCTTCCTATTCCAATTTCCTTGGGAAGTAGGTCATTCGATACCTTAATTCTTTCTCACCGAGGTCACGGCTCTCAACAACTATGGCGGTTATACTTCCCTCACCATCTACCTGTGCTGAAAGCTGAGAGCACTTTTAATTAGAAGGAAAATCAACAGAGAGATAGGATCTTATTTGTTCAATGTATTCAATGACATGCAATACAAGAATCTGGGAGGCTGTAATTTGGGAAGAAGATTCACTTTTTTAGCCTGTGAGCGAAATGTTTTACCTTGGACTTGGGGACCCTAGGAGATAAAAAACAAGCTTATAAAAGAATCATGAAAAATGTGTGCCTTCATGCACAGAGCAGCAAACGTAGGACGTGTTTAGTCTAGTATAATGGAAAATAAGCACAGGACCAGGGGCCTGCGGATCTGGCTTCTAGCTTCGGCTCCGGGAGCGACCAAACTGTGATGATTTGGAAGCAACGTCACCATCCTCAGTCCTCTCAGATATAAAAGGAGAGAACAGTCTTATCTGTTTTGCTTGTAGTGTCCGCTGTGAGGGCCAGGAGAAATAATGTGAATTATGCTCCCTCCCCTTCCCCGAAAAAAAAAAAAAGGTGATGTTATGTTATTCAAGTTCAGTAGTTTACCTGTTCGAAAGTCAAAGCTCTCGGGCTGGCTGAGACCATCTACGATGACTTGTAAAGTGTGCGCTGTCGTTTGCAATCTCTCTGCCGTTTTCGGTAGTCCTTCCTTTTCAAGGAAAGAATTTATCTTCTGCTGCATTTCAGGCTTCCCAATCTCACACAGAGCCCCTCAATGAAAGACAGAAACCTGCCAGGAGAGGGGGTAGAAACACACATTTATTCATGATATTACTTATTTCCCAATCCCTGTATATGGATCACCTTATACATCACTTCAGATCCAGATGTCAAGCAATGTACTGTGTGTCTGGAGCCATAAGAGAAACTGTCTGGGGGTGGGAGGGAGGGACGAGATGGATCAAGACTCCTACACTAGTTCCCAATGAAGCACCTGCAGAGAATCAGCTGCTAGAAACATTTTTTACTGTGTAAAATTCATTAGAGTTTACTGTCATACACAGATACAAGTAATGATGACAAGATTTTTTAAAAAACTATTTTATTATACCACCGTGGAGACATACAATTACAAATATATTCATGTTTGGGCTTAGGTCATACAGTGTTCCAGCACCCATCCCTCCACGATAACAATATTTACCTCATGCTTTCTTCTTCCTTTCTGGTGCTCTGGGGCCATTCCTGCCTTGGTGCTTGGGGGGACCAAGGATGGTGGCAAGGATTGAACCCAGGCCTCCTGCATGCAAAGCCTGTGGTCCAGCCTGCTGCGCTCTCTCTTCAGGTCCTACCTTATTTGAATTTAAAAGGAATAGGCAAAGCACTGATGACATCAGATCCTGCACCGCGGATTCTGGGCAGGTAAAAGGCTGCATTCATCTGTCATTTCGGTGCTGTACCCTTGCTGTGCCCATGGGGACAGTGTTACCTGTGTAAGCAGAGATCAGCCTAATAATCATTCTCAAATTCCAGTGACAGTCAAGCCTCGGAGGGGCTAAATTATATTAACTACATTAAGTATTCAGAGGTAACAGGAAAAATACGGGAGGGATGTCAAAAGGCAAAGTAACCCAAAATGGAGGCAAGACCTCAATTATATCAGCTTAACCTGAGTATCAGTCATTTGTACATTATACAGCCACAATTTATAAAAGAAAATCATCTGCCAATCTCATTTTCCCTGTTGCTAGGCTTGCCATTTTTCTTGCATGCACAGCTGCTTTGAAACTATTTAGGTGTGGAGTTTGGTAATAAATTAAGAAGAAGGAACAAAGAGAGAATCAAAGGGTTAAGTTGCATTTCCCTTTAGTTCATCAGAATATTGAGCTGGAACTTGCCTTTTTTTTCTTTTTACATTCCTTGGCTGGGTATTTTTCTACATCATTAAGTTCCATTTCCTATGATTAATGGCACTTTTAAAATGTCAACACAGTAATCAGACAGTGTTACTAATGTCCTTAGATCCCTTCCTCTGAGGAAGTCTCTGGAATAGAAGAAGGAAAAAAAGGAACTGTTGGAGGCTACTTTGTAATCAGGTTTGGGACGCAGTCCACTTGGCACCTCACTGCATCTTCAGAATATGAAAGCTTATGATTTCAGTGTTTTTGGCACTGTCATATTCCACCAGGAAAGGCCTCTTGGAGAAAATCCGGTCCTGCTAACACAGTACCTGGTGAGGAAAGCTTCTCCTCTGTCTCACTTAACTGGGGACTTGTCTTTAGGGTCAGAAGTGCAATCTTCCTACATTTCCATAGTCATATATTTTCAGTCAAGATCAAATTCACTGAAATCTAACTAATTCTAGCTAGTATATCTTGGCTAATGATCTAATAAGCAAAGGCCAAATAGTTGGTGCTGGGTCTCCCTCTTTGGAAATGAATTTCCATTGACAACTGGTGAGAATGAGATGCACACTTTACAACTGAGGGTCAGTGGCTTTTCCAGCCCACCCAAGAGGCAGTAGTATCTGTTACAGCTGATAGATGGGCAGTAGCATCCGAAGGCCTGGTGCCAGCTGACAGCTGTGGGAGTTCGGGCAGACAAGGAAGAGGACACATGACAAGCTCTGCTCACACAGTTCTCATTGTGCACCTTTGCAAATTATCCACTAGCTAGGAGCAGGCTTCCTGGCATTTACTGTCCCGGCATGATTGGACTGCAATTACTCATCCAGCAAAACCTTTCAAATCCCCAGGATTCTGGCTTAACATTAACTATTAAAATAAAACCTCTCTCCCCTCCCTCCCAAGCTCCCACAACAAGGTGTATTAATCAGCTGTAAATCTATAATCTTGAATAGCACTTTATAAATAGTAAAGGCAACTGAATGGCAGAGATTTCCCAGTGTGCTGTTCAAGTCTTGGCTGCAATAACAAATAAACTAGTTCCAGAGGAGACTACAGTTTTAAGGTTTGTGTTGTGTGTGTGTGTGTGTGTGTGTGTGCATGCGCGTATGAATAGAACTAATTGATAGACTAATTTCCATATAAAGTTTTCTGTTTACAATAGTTGCAGATGTAAGAAGAAAACTGACCTATTTAATCTGGGCATGTATTTCATATCTCATTTTCATTTGCAGACATCATCAGCTTGAGGGCACTGGGAGCTAAAATCAATTTAAAAAAACTAGCAAATTGTACTTATATGCTCCATATTGATCAATCCTATTTTTAAGTGACTATAGAACAAAGTCAAATGTGTTTTCATTATTGAAAACTTCCCCAAAGTTACAACAGGATTGCAGGAAAAAGGTAGAAGAGGACAGTGACTATAAATAGTGTCCAGAATGACCATTCCACTATTAGGTTTTAAATAACCACAAATGATAGAAAATAATGTTTCACTGGCAGTAGGCAGGCTCCTTAAACACACACTCCTTAAACATCCGAAGAAATACTTATTTTATTAATTGTGAATTTTCATTCCAGAATTGAGTTTTATACAAATTGGACAACACAGGTTTTACTTTAAGAATTACGTATGAAAATTCATACTCAATACAAAGTATTCTCCGGCACACTGGAATACAGAATGTGAGTAACATGTGCTGATAAATTTGCCAGACCTTACACTATTGCTTTATAAATGCTCTCATTAAGAGGCAAGCATCACATTATAGTGAAAGGAAAACTGGGGTCCAGAGAAGAAAAAATCTTGCCCCGGCCCACTTGAATTCTTGCTCATTTGAATTTACACATGCCAGGGTTTTAAGTTTTTTTTTTTTTTTTGCTAATAATTACCATTATGTCTAACATTATGTTCAAATGTAGGTGCTGAATCTGATTAAAATGAGAAACAAGGGAAGGCAATAGCACAGTGGGTATGGCGTTTGCCTTGCGTGTGCCAACCCAGCTTCAATCCCTGGCATCCCATATGGTCCCCTGGGCACTGCCAAGAGTAATTCCTGAGCACAAAGCCAGGAGTATCCCCGAGAGTCATGGGATGTGACCCCCACCCCAAAGGGAAAAAGTACAAAACAATAGTTTTGGTAACAGTTTACCACCAACATTTAATGGCAGATTGGAGTTTATTGTTTAAAATTTTTACTTTATTTTCTTTCTTTTTTTTTTTTTTTTTTGGCTTTTTTGGGTCACACCCGGCGATGCTCAGGGGTTTCTCCTGGCTCTGCATTCAGGAATTACTCCTGGCGGTGCTCGGGGGACCATATGGGATGCCGGGATCGAACCCAGGCCAACACAGGCCGGCTGTGTGCAAGGCAAATGCCCTACCCGCTGGGCTATCGCTCCGGCCCCCTTTATTTTCATTAAGCTGACATTGTTTATGAAAGTGTCTATGTTTATGCTCTGGCAAACAAACTGCACCACCACCACCACCACCACCTCCAAAACACCCCAAACCTGCCACCACTACCCTCACATCATTTCTAGTCCAGCCCAGTGCTCCGCTGCCTCCACTTCCACTTGGTAAAGCCAGCTCTGCTGCCAGTGTCCAGGGGCTTCTTTTCATTAGACTCTGCCCAGGCCCTTGCTTTGTTTCTTCACCGTCCATGGGTGAATGAGACCATCTGTTATTTTTCCTTCTCCCTCTGACTCATTGCACTTAACTTGACACCCTCTAGTTCTAGCCAAGTTGTAGCAGATGACATTTCATCTTTTCTTTCAGCTGAGTAGTATTCCACTCCTTACATATGCCATAGTTTCTTCACCCACTCATTTGTCATTGGCATTTGGGTTGTCTCCAGGTCTTGGTGACTATAAATAGTGGGCAGATTAGTTTTAAACTTTAGACAGCTGAGCCTGATAAATCCTACAAAGACATGATTACATCCATGCCTTTAAATGGACAAGTCTCTCGAAAGGCCCTGAGTTATTAAAGTCACAGTTCCATTTCAAGCTTGTCTCTGGAAGGCTTTTTTCAGTTTGCTAAGAAGTGCTGTCTGAGCTCCTGTTTTTATTTAATATGTAATTTCATCCATCTTACTTAAAGTAAGAAAGTAGCATAAATGCAACAAATAAGCACATCATGTTCTTTTAGCACACATCTGCACAAAGTTAAAACACAGACCTAGCAGCAAAGATCATGCTAGCTTTCCAAAACAGAACGCTGTATAACCTAGCGTCACTGAGATTTCCAGCAGAACCTCATTACAAATGCAAGGCTTTTTTACCTCTCAAGGAATAAGAAAAGACTATGAGACTGTCCCCAAAGAATTAAAAATTCTCAAGATTCATAAGACCCAGATATAGCCAGTCAGTTTTTATGTAATCATTTCCAGCATGAATAAAAATGTTTAGGAGTCCAGGACTTGGTTATTACATTAAAGCAACATGATACCCCACAGAGCACAGCAGAAGCAGAGTGATGCAACTCCATCACGTTAAAACAACTTTCCTATTAGCATGGGCTTTGTGGGCAAACACACAAGGTTCATGACACCACAAAGAATGGGGCTGCAGCAGCAAAGTACTTCTACTTGTCTGACCACTCTCAAGACCTTTAAGGGAGATCTTTTAGGTCCTCACTTATTTTTATCATCATCACTTTCACTCCATTTTTTTAAGTAAATGTATCAATAACTAAAATGAAGAGCATGTTATTTTAGAAAGAAGTAGACCCACATAAAACAGGACATAATTTGTAACATAGCTAAACATTCAATGAGTCAAAGAGAGCTCATTATCTAAGTAAAAACCAGGAGTTTTTACTGGCCTTAACTGTGGCCTTAACTCTGGCCAGAGCTTAACTGGTAGGACTTGAAAGTACAGAATATGTTGCAACTCTAAAAACAACACAGATATTCTTATATTTTCAAGTAGACTGTCCTTGGATTAAAGACTGAGTTCGAATACCAATGTGACAAGGAGAGAGACCTGCTACTCCTTTTTTATACCAGGCGAGCATGGAAGGGAGTAACCTAGACCTGACAGAGCTGGCTCTATCCCATCTGCTGTTTCAACAGCAGGCAGCGACACAAACTGCAGTCAGTCACCACCAAAGAATCTTCCCAAACTCTCAATCTCTTTGTTAAACCAATACACTGAACTGGATCAGAGTTCCTGAAAATCACTGCCAGTGCAAACTTCATAAGAAATGGCAAATTCAAGGTGTCTGCTCTTCGGGACTCCAGGGAGCTGCCCCTAAACTGCAGCAGTGCAGGCAGCCAGTGAGAAACGTTCAATGGCTTGTCTAAGCACACAGTCAACCACAGAAAGTGAGTGCCAGGAAGTTTTCACAGTGACTAGCTCACTGCTTGTGGGCACTTTTAGGTCATTTTGCTTGGTGTCATTCATTTGGTGTCTCTGGAATCTCCCTGTACCTAAACACACTTTAAATCTATGGATAGCAGAACTCCACTGCCACCCTCCACCTTGCCTACAAAAACCAAAAACTATAACATCCAAAACCAAGAACTGAAAAGTAGAAGCTACCATACATTAGGGAATAAATTTCCTTCCAAAAAACTTGGTTATAAGCACCGAACTGTTACCTGCTTGTAACTTCTGAAGAACTCACTAAATGCTTCCTTCTTCTTAAAAGGTCTGCTACATGCATGGAAACTGGATCCTTCATGCATATTGCATTAATTGTATGTAGGAGAATGTACCCTAAGAAGGCTGTTTTACCTTATTTTAGCAATTTAGTGCCGGGAATTAACTTTGTTAAAATGAAAGTGCCTTTTTAAAATGTGCTTAGAAATCCTCTACACGACACAGGATCTTTGTAGAAATGGTCGACGATATTGCTTATACAGCTTCATCAAACAGAATGCCAAGATCAGTGAAACAACCATTGCCACAAGACTAAGAAGTATTGATTCTACAGGGGCTTTTTCTATTTCACAATCACTTACTTAGTATGACTCAGTTAAAATAAGAAAACTGAAACTACAATAAAACATATACTCAAATAATATGCTATCCAATGGGAAGAAGTCAAGGGTTGAAAATGTGATTAGATTTCAAAAAATCTATTTTAAGAACTGCCTATTTCAGAGGGTATAAATTTAGAAAAAAAAATTTACAAGAAACTAAAGAAAATCTGCTACCCCCCCCACATCTTAAAGACACCCACTTTCAACAGAAAGAACCTGAGAAAATAAACCCCATCCAGCCAATATTATTTAGCTTGATCATCATCCTCCTAATGAGTTTAGTTGTATTAAATACACACTGTTTCACTCTCTTCTTTCTCTCTTGCTTTCTCTCTCTAATACACACTCACACATACTCTCACTGAAATCATAAAGATTTGCTAAATCAAGTCTCTTAAAAGGAATATGACAAAATGCCAGTTAAACTAAGATGTTAACCAATAGCTTTATCCAAGCTTCCCTCAATATACACTATGGAAGACAGGGTTCTAGGCAGAACTCGTTCCTCAAATGAGCTTCTGGCCCAGTAAAAAACAACAGTTCTCCTGAGTGGGTGACACCAACCCCAAGAGTTCACTGGAATGATGGGGGGGTAAGTAGTCTTGAGTGCTACTGGAGACCCTTTTTGTTTATTCATTTAAAGAAAGCCTACTTCTGAGGGTGAGGGTGCTGAATAATTTTTATTCTGAAAAGAGGTCAGCAGCCAAATAATCTAGAAACTTCTAGTCTTCCACTTATCTATAGTCTTTCACTCCTTTAGAGGTAGAATTTTATGTATGCATAAGATACTTTGAACATATTCAATAAAGATGTTTTCATCTTATTCTCCCCCAAATTAGTGTAGATAAAGATTTTCAAATAAGGAAACCCAAGCTCCTATAAACAGCCCTGTGCAAAGTCCAGCAGCTGAGGCCAAAAGGCTCTAAGCGAGGCAAAAGCTGCCTTTCCTCTCTCCCAGTAGCCCACCTTACCCATAACTTGGAGGAATGTTCAATGCAGACAGAAATTTAGATCCCAGATAAAACTGGGCACCCAGGACCACTGCCTGGGAGCAATTTATTATTATTTTTTAAACTGAATTCAAAAGGAAAAAGTTGGGCTCTTTTTGAATTACTGAGTAAGAGTTAAGACAAAATTAAGTTAGTGGTTTCAAAGGCTGCAGACTCTCCACATCTCAAACACGCTGTGTTTAGAATTCATATAATTTAATTTACTGGCTATAAAGCCATAATGTGGATTAGTGCCTATGAATATTTGAAGGAGAAGGGCAAATAAAAAAGTAGTAGTCAAACACATATAGGCCAGTGATGGCAATGCTGAAATTAAGCAGCCATGGCACTGAAGGGAGAAAGCCCACGTACTCAGAGATTGGACTTCCCTTACTTGGGAAATGGCCTTTTTAAAAATGAATTCTGAAAAAAAAAAAATTCTGTCAAGAAATCCTACTTCCAAAAAAAAGATGAAAATGCTGGGGCCGGAGCAATAGTACAGCAAGTAGGGCACTTGCCTTGCATGTGGCCAGCCCAGGTTCGATCCCTGGCACCTGGAATGACCCCCCAGGGCACTGCCAGGGATGATTCCTGAGTGCAGAGCCAGGCCTGAGCATTTTTGGGTGTGGCCCCCAAAGAAAATAAAGTTGAACATGCTGCATATTTGCCACTTGCATAAATCCTCTGGTTGTCCTTCACATGGGCAGAGACATTTCTTATTCCATTTAGAATGGGTATTTGAAATCAAAGTAATTTGCTTATGATCACTCTGCGTTTCTGAAGATGGGCTAAAAGGAGAATCCATACCTAGACTGAGGGCAGGAAGAGAGGTGGGAGATAATGGGGAGACTAAATCAATATCCCACTGAGTTACAGGCTCCAGACGCAGTGATCTAAACCTGACGAGGAGAGAAGGGTAAATTCTTTCGTGATAGAAGAGAATGAAGCAAACACAGCCTTAGACTGGAATGACTATCTTCTTTTCTTCTTGGGCACTGGAGGCTGCTCCAGTGGGCAGGAGAACAGCAGACATGCGGCCCTGTATCAATGCCAATGAACAATATTAAATAGTTCACACTATATCTGGAACCACATGGTTAAAATTTGGCTTGGGAGAACAACAGTGAGAAGTCTCTACCCCTTCCGGTTTTCATGGATCAGCTTGGCTCATCCATCAGTTTTGTGGATCACTTATGATTCACAGAACAGCAACAATAATCATAATAGCAAGAGCTTACTATGCCCCAGGGGGCTAGGCATCCTCTCCTCTCTCACTTTCTCTCGCTCTCTCTCTCCACACACACACCCATACACCCACACACACATATATAATATATAATATCACTTGATCACTTGATATCCTGTTATTAATTGATTTGCTCGAGCGGGCGCTGGTAATATTTCCATTTGACCCTATCATGTGCCAGTGTAGCCCAATGGCATCTGGTTGTATCAGGAACACTAAGAGTCTCGAACCGTTCGTTCAGGTTCTTGATAAGGAAGTCTGACCATCTTGTAGGTGGGCGGCCACGCGATCTTTTGACGTCCCGTGGGATCCAATCGGTAATGGCTCTAGTCCAGTGGTCATTTCCAGATCGCATTATATGTATCACTGTATCACTGTCTTCCCATTCATCATCGATTTGCTCGAGTGGGCACCAGTAACATCTCCATATGTCCTGTCTCATGCTGGTAGAGCCCAAGGGCACCTGCTTGCTCCAGGAACATAAAGAGTCTCAAACCATTCCATCAGGTCATGGGAATGAGGTCTATAATTGTTACTGGTATTTGGCATATCAAATACGACACGGGTAGCTTGCCAGGCTCTGCCGTGTGGGTGGCATACTCTTGTAGTCACCTCTAAATACAGCATTTATTGATGAACTGTGCGGCCGCAAGCAGCCGAGCATGCCGGGATGTAATAAGCTGGTCTGCTGGGTGGAGTTCTGAGGAAAGGGAAGTCTGGATGTGGAAAATGGAGGCCCTCATGGAGTGGGGGTCGTCTGGCTTGTTGCAAGGCTCTGCTGGGGTGGCGGGCCAGGGCTAGAACCCGCCATCCCTCCCGGGACGCCTCGTGAGCGGCTGGGCACAAGGGAGAGCCAGTAGCAGTACTGCCCCATGTCTGTGAGTCTCTGGATCAGCATATCTGGGCCGGATTAAAAAAAGACTGCTGCAGGGTGGGTCTCGATCCAGCCATGTATATATAATATATATATATAATATACTATTTTATATATATATAAAATAGTATATTATACACACACACACACACACACACATATATTCATGGCAGAGCCTGGCAAGCTACCCGTGTTGTATTTGATATGCCCAAAACAGTAACAATAATGTACCTCATTCTCAACAAATGAAGACGTTACTGGTGCCCACTCGAGCAAATCAATATCCCACTGAGTTACAGAAGTAGTGATCTAAACCTGAGGAGGAGAGAAGGGTAAATTCTTTCGTGGAATGACTATATTCTTTCTTCTTGGGCAATGGGAAGACAAGTGAAAAGACAAGTGATCATATATGTGGAATTCATGCCTTATATATATATATCACCACGAATTCCATCTTCATTTAACAGACAAGAAAACAGGTTAAACAGGGAGGGTAAATAACGGTGCCAGTTCAAGCACCATGACTTGGACTCAGGCCTTTAGTGCAGTCCCACCTCCAGATCGATGCCCAGGTAAAAGCAGGTGGTATCTTAGCCAGAAACTTCCCTCGTTCCCATCAACTGCGTCTGAAACTTGGGTTTCAGAGAGTGGGTTGAAACAATGTGGAGAGGAAACAAGGGATAAAAATCAGTTCTCATGAACCAGAGGCTGATTCTGATTCTCAAATGGTAGATTTTCCTTCATTAGCATTTCCCTTTATGAAGACATTTTGAAAATAGAATGAATGTTAATTACATTATAGTAAGATGTCTGGGGAATTATAGTAAGATGTCTGGGATTCCTAATAAGTGGGAAGGGGGAATAATTTTTAGCGATCTGGCTATTTAATATTTTTTCTCTTTTAGGTTTCACCCGTCCAAAATTCTCTTTTGGTGAAAGACAGTCTAAGATCGAACTTTAGAAGTAGATGATGTGGGGTAACTAATTGGTAATCACCTGAAGACATCACTGATCGAGAGCCAGCAATAATTCTGCCTTCATTTTTCTAGTCCAAATGGTGCCAAAGCTTGTGAAGCAAATCCAGGAGAATTTAATATCTTTTAAATTTGCCAGTATTTCTTTAAGGTCTGTTTAGCTAATCTTCATTTATTTCACAACATTTGTAGCTGGCTTTCTTTGGGGGCAAGTTTCCCCAAGAAACCTGTTTTAATCATGCAGAAGTTAGGGAGCATGCGAGGGAGGCATAAATTAGGGGTGAATTCTGGACATGGGGAGGTATGCCGGACACATTCAGTAGTCGACATCCCTGAAGAATATTAATCAACATGAGTCATGGGTTTCCAGATTGCTCACAGTTGAAGCTCTGATTATTAAGTTTGTCACTTGTCTTCTGCTCTAGTTTATTTCACTTTTTTTCTTTGGCTGATGCTCCTGGGTAGTGCTCAGGGGACCATCTGGTGCTGGGGTGTGAACCCAAGCCTCCCGCATGCAGAGCATGTTCTTCAGTCCTTTGAGCCATTTTCCCAGGCTGTTTGTTTTAATGGAAAAAAATTTAATTTTATTATTTTTAATGAAAAATTTTAATAAACAAAACAATCTAAACTCCTTGCAATACAGCTCCTTGTTCGCCAGAAAAACTTCTTTCTTTGTTGTATAGATAATTAATGTGGGGAAGAATGTGATAAAACCTCTGACAGCTATTGGGAAAAGGGAGTACACTGAGCCATGCTCATTCATGAACGGGCTTCAGTGTGGGCCAGCAGCCCCCTCGGAGCTCGACTTATTTCCCCTCCATGACACCTCTATGAAAGAGCTACCTGCTACTCAGCCTCTAAATGTTCTTAGACAATTAGCTCGTGTTAGCATCTATTTATCTCATCACAGGACTCTTGAACATCTGTCAGGGATTGGACCTGGGGCCTCCACAATGTAAGACAGAAACTCTATTCCTTTGTGCCATCTCTGTCTCTCTTCTCCTCATCCTCACACATTTAATAAATTATAATTAACAGATAACTGGCATAAAATACTGTCTAAGTTTCAGGTTTGCAATATGTTGCTTTGATACGTTTATCCAACTGCAAAATGACCCACTACAGGACTTTTTATCAGGTCACATAATTACCACTTCCTCTTTTCTGGTCTTCCTCTCCCCTCTATACTGCTTCTGCTTTCCTCCTCCTCCCCTCCCCCCCCCCCTCTCTCTGGTTGCTGTTTCTGTAGAGCTGGAGGCCAGCTGTGTGTAAGGCCTGTATTTAGCAGTGCTTGGGGATCCACAAGATGAAATTCAGATTGGGAATGGGGCCAGGCTTATGCTTTATTTGAGAACATCCTTGGTCCCATTTCTTTCTCATGAAAACATTCAATGTCTACTCACTAGTAGTTATCAACAGTGTACATAATTAGTTGACAGTATTTCTAGCTATAATCACCAAGTCAGTCATTAAATACCCAGAACGTAACTCATTTTGTGGTAGTGTGTACTCTCTGCTGATTTTGATCTTAAAAACCTGACAAGATTTTTTTATTTTTAAAGTAAATTAAGAATAAACATTGCCTGGCTTCTGGTACAGAAGTTACTCTTCTCTGGAAGTAAATGTTTTGTCAGATTATGAGACTATTTCTGTCTCAGAACCAGTTTAAATTCACAGTTGCTTCCTTTCTGAAAATCTGTTTTCCAGCTCTAACTGTAAGGGTCAGAAATGGGCACATGGGCAGTAATGAGAGAAATCTCCACTACTAATAGCAGAGTGCAAAGACTAACAGAAATCATTCCTTGATGATGTATTTGCCTAATCCATCAGAACAATGTGCCAAGTCATATTGCTCCAACAGAGAATGCTGGGCCACTTCTACAAACTCGTCTTTTTAAAATCTCTCCCTAATGACCCAAATGGAAATAACAATCACACACTAGCTAGTGCTTTATCAAAATGAGTGCTGAGTGACAGTTTTGAGATTGAATTTCCTGGCATTTCTCAAGTTAAATCAAGAACATAACAACTTTCAAGCTTAGCTATCTGGAGTGAATCAAATTCTTAATGCAGCAGATTCTTTTGGGAGAGCGCCAGGTCTCGCGGTGACATGTACACACCAGCATAACTCGCAGCACAAAGCAACCTCCTGGCACCTCGTTCAAGAAAGGGAGAGGGAGGCAGGTAATTGCCTCTGGCTCCTGTGATCAAACAAAACAGCAGTGCTGAAACAGGGGCAGCATGGAGGGAAGGAGGACCTCGAAACAGCCTGCTTCTGGGTTCCATCCTATGATTTTACTCATGGGTCAAAAGACCCCAATGAAATCACTTAGACTGGGAACATGGTGACATTTTCTGGATAATGACAGCAAATGGAAAGCAATTCTCTTTTATAGTTTCTCTCTGTCTTCTAGCCTGTGAAATAAAGGAAGTGCTGGGCTCTGGACCTAATACTCTGTAAAGGCAAAGGATTAGATCTAGAGAGGTCCTAAAATCCTTCAATCCTCCAGGGATTCTGAAAGAAGTGCTTACGGACACGTGGATAGGCAATGGCAGGAAGAATAATCCAGATCAGAGCTGCTCCAACTTTTTTTACTCGTAAGCCCTTTTTGCCTGGGAAAGTTTTACAGAGCCCAGGGCATGCAGGTCTATAAAATAGGTATTTGAGGCAAACATCTACTGATAATAAATCATAAAGAAATTTTATTTTAAAACAACTCCCACTTTCAGTTATGTGACCCCATCTGGGGTCGCAATCCTCAGTTTTAAGAGGTGAGGACAGAGATCAGAGGTTTTCAGCCTTTTTATACTCGCAGACCCGGAGGCAGAAGATCATTACTCTAGAAGGTTCATCAGTAGTTTGGGCCTTATAAATGTGTTGACCTCAGCAGTTTAGACCCGAGAGAAAACAAACGGATGGGAGTAAAGCTAGACTTTTCATAGTGCTGGATTAAGATGGTCAAGTTTGTTATCATTCCCTTTTCTTGGTATTTTTCTGTGGAGTGGCCTCATGCCTCTATTTCTCTCACCAATTCTTTCATAAATGGAGCTTGTCATCTCAGTCTGTAGGGGACAAATGATCCAGCGTCCGGCTCTATCAAAATTCACAGTCCATAACTACAAAGCAGCTCTAAAATGCATTGCACCAGTGTAGCAATTTAGGGTAGATTTGCAGAGGTGTTAATTAAGAGGACGATTGGAAAAGCATTTACTCTAACCACACTATCCTACTTTACTATTGTTCTTTCTGACAGGCAAAGCCCAGCATGTTTTTTTAAATCTGTTTATGTAGGGCTATGGACAGAACACAGGAACTCACACATGCCAAGCCAGTGCTCTAGAGCTGTAATACCATTTGGCCCCAAGTCTGGTAGGAGTAAGTGGGACTAGAGTATTATAGTACACAACAATAAAAGGCCTTTTGATAAAAAAAAAATACTCTTCTTTTTCTTGCTTTTATGTCAGACTGGCAGTCTCCTAATTTCCCTAAATTTTAAGAACAGCTCAATGGTCTCCATGGCATCGTGCTTTTGCACATTTTAAGGCATCATGCTTTTGCACAAAGTCATCAATAATAAAATCCACAGTGTGCTCATCATCACTAATCATCAGAGAGATGCAAATCAAAACAACAATGAGATATCACCTCACACCACAGAGACTGGCACATATCCAAAAGGGTAAAGGCAACAAGTGCTGGCGTGGATGCGAGGAAAAGGGGACTCTCATACATTGTTGATGGGAATGTCGACTTGCACAACCTTTCTGGAAAACAATATGGACATTCCTCCAAAGACTAGAAATTGAGCTCCCTTTTGACCCAGCCATACCACTCCTGGGAATATACCCTGGGAAGCCAAAAACACACAGCGGAAACACAATACACACTTTCATTTTCATAGCAGCACTATTCACAATAGCTAGAACCTGGAAACAACCAGTATGCCCAAGAACTGATGACTGGATAAAGAAACTGTGGTACATCTACACAATGGAATACTATGCAGCTGTCAGGAAAAGTGAAGTTATGAAATTTGCCTATAAATGGATGGACATGGAAAGGATCATGTTGAGTAAAATTAGAAGGAAAGAGAGATATAGAATGACTGCATTTATTTGCATGACATAATATATATATATACACACATTATGTGTATATATTATATACACATATATTATATATATATACACACACATATATATATATATACATACACACACACACACACACACACATATTATGACACCAAAATCCAGTGTCAGGAGAAACTTGGATCAGGAGGTCTTACCAATAGTGGAAATAACCGCAAACGTGTGGGAGTCAGGAGGTTAGGTAAGACAGAGAAGGGAACCTGTGTGAATAAATGTCGAAAGGGTTAATACCAACCTAGAACTGTGCATTAAATACAGGCCAAAAAAATGTACATGATGGCCTCTAAGTGTATGTAGTGCAACCCACAATATGTAAGAGAAGGAAAAGAGAGGGAGAGAGAAAAGAGATAAAGAACCTGCCATTTAGTCAGGCTATGGGGGGGGGGGAGGAAATTGGGGACATTGGTGGTGGGAAATGGGCACTGGTGGAGGCGGGTGCTGGAACACTATGTGAACGAAACCTCTAAACATGAGCAACATTGTAATTGTATATCTCACGGTGGTATAATAAAATATTTAATAAAAAAAGAAAAAAAATTAAAAAAAATAAAATCCACAGTGTAAAGAATAAAACTATAAAAGATACAACATGGAAAAGAAGGGATTTATGCCCTCAAGGAGCTCAAAAAATTTGGAGGATAAGTTATTATCCACAAGTAACTGTACTAGAGGTCAGTCCGCAGTGTCCTCTGTGAAATAGGAAGTTGTTTATAGGACAAACAGGAAGTCGTTTACAGGAGAAAGATCTTCCTGGACAGAGCAAGCTTGGAAGGGTTCATGTGGACAAGGTGATCTCCTCAGGCCAAGGCTTTGGGACTAAGAAGCTGAAATGCTGGATTGCCATCTTTTCAATGGGGAATACCGGGATTGGGAAAAGACTTTGGATAAAAAGCTGGAATTCCATTTCAGGCATATTACAGTTGAGGTACCTTGTAGATGGCTGCACACCAGTCTCAGTTCACTCTGAGAGCACACGTGATGCTCAGGGGTACTGGTAGGGGATCTCACACGTGATGCTCAGGAGTTACTCCTGCCTCTGCACTCAGAAATTACTCCTGGCAGTGCTTGGGAGAATATGGGATGTTGGCGATTGAACCCAGGTTGGCCACGCAAGGCAAATACCCTACCCGCTGTCCCTACTGTTCCGGCCTCAGCTGTTAAGTTCTTGAGCTTCTGTTTCTTGTCCATTACAATCCATTTCCACTTCATCCTCCAGCTTCTCTAGTGTTTGTTATTATTTTTGCCAGTCACATACATAGTTACTGTCTTTCATACCCATCATCACATGTCAGCACACTGCAGTGGCTTTGCTTTGAAAATACACTCACAACCTGATCACGTCTCTTCACCTCCTCTATAACCTTGGTCTCAGCTGTCATCATCTTTCACTTGAATTACAGCAATTAGCCTAATTGGTTTCCTTGCTTTGCTTCTTTGCCCATTACAGTATATTGTTTTTAAAAAGTAAGAGAGAGAGAGAGAGAGAGAGAGGAGAGAGAGAGAGAGGGAGGGAGGGAGGAGAGAGAGAGTACTGTATTAGAGTATTATATGAGTTTCAGGTGTGTATATTACACCCGAATGTATTTGGGTCACATCCAGCAGTGCTTAGGGCTTACTCCTGACAGGCTCAGGAGACCATGTGGGGGTGTAAGGGATAGAACACAGGTCTGATGCAGGTAAGGCAAAACGCCCTACCTGCTGCACTATTGCTCTGGTCTCTAAAGTATCACTTCATAAAAATGGCTTTCTGATAAATAAAAAACCTAACTGATCACCACGAGACACAAAATTATTCATGACTGAGTTTCAGAGTACAATGTCTGAGCACCCATCCCTTCACCAGTGTATACTTCCCTCCACCAATGTGCCCAGTTTCCCTCCCGCCGCCCCCCAACCCCCAGCCTGCCTCTCTGACAGACTCTTCCCTTCTCTATTTTTCCTTTTAGGCATTCTGGTTTGCAATACTGTTACTGAAAGGTTACCATGCATCTCCCAAAAGTCTATTCTTAACACAGGAGATGAGATCCTTTGAACATAGTAATCAGAACAGGTCTCCCTAAATCTTCCCCCTTGGAACATGTTAAACTCTGGGTTCCATCCAGAGTTTCACATCCAAAGCTTAAACTGAAACGCCGCCCTTCTCCGCCCCCCCTCCCCCCCCCGCCCGGCCCCGACGCCCCCCACAACTGTTCTAAGCATGATCCCCACTGGCTCTTATTCTTTGCTCTTTCTCTTTTTCCTGCTTTACCTCACGTTACGATTCACTTCTGCTGTTCTTATATTGTCTGCCTGAGGGCACAAATCTGTGACAGACTCGTCTGGAATACAGCAGGTGTGCTAGCGGTCTACTCACTGCTCATAATGAATGAGTTATTCTGTTAGTTCTTGCCTCAGATATGGGAAAACTGGTAGGACCATTAGCCATTCATCTAATGGAGGAAGGCAGGTCTACCTATTTGTACTATTTCTTTTTTTTTTAAAGTATTTTATTATACCACCATGAGATACACAATCACAAAGATACACAATTAAAAAGTTCATACCTGGGTTTTGGTCATACAGTGTTCCAGCACCCATCCCTCCACCAGTGCCCATCTCCCACCACCAACTACCGGTTCCCTCCCCCCCCAGCCCGCCTCCATGGCAGGTTCCCCATTTCTTTCCCTACCTCTCTCTCGCTCTCTCCCTTCCTTCCCCTCCAGACTATGGACTACAGAACATACATTAAAGTGTTGTCATGTGTATCCTTTTGCCTGTATTTAATGCTCAGTTCTAGGTTGGCGCTAGTACCCTTGACAATTGTCAGCACACTGTTCCATTCTCTGTCCTACCCAGCCTCTGACTCCCACACGTTTGCAACAATTTCCACCCTTGTATTTGTACTATTGCTATGTTAGGATGCAGTGAGCACTGTTGGGAGAAGAGGGAGTTACTGAATAGAGGTAGAGAGGAGGGAAGCGCTTCAGTTTAAGCTTTAGTCGCTAAGATGTTCATGAGAAAAATCCTCCCAGAAAGAGCTGAGTGTTTCAGAGAAAGACCTGGACTAGAGATGCTAAAATATAGGACTGAAAGTGGTGAGGTGAGACATAAATTATAGACAGTAACATAAGTGGATGCAAGCATTCAAGGTACCCAGTAGAACCAAAAAGACACATTTAGCTAAGAGGAAAAAAAATTGAGTTTTCTATTTTCTTTCTGTTTTTTTTTTGGGCCACACCTGATGATGTTCAGGGCTTACTTACTCCTGGCTCTGTGCTCAAGAGTTACTCCCTGATGGTGCTCAGGGAACACACATGACACTGGAGGCCGAGCCTGGGTTGGCCTCATGCCTCCCCTGCTCTACTATTTCTCTGGTCCCATACACTTGGAGAAAGATCTAACGTTAGTGCACTAGAGGAGAAAGTGAAGCCAGAGTCGGTGAGTAAATCTTGGCTCTGCATTCAGGAATCACTCCGGTGGGCTTGGGGGGATCATCTAGGATGCCGGGGAATGGAACCTGGTTGGCTGTATGCAAGGCAAAGACCACTACCCACTGGATGATCTCTTCGACCCCCAAACTGACAATTTCTAAAAACACCGTGCTTGCCTTCTATCTCCCTCTCATTTAAAAGCATCTAAGCAGAAGTGGGCACGCTTCTAGGACCGAATCTGCTGCTCTTGCCTTACACCCTATCCCTCTCCTAACACATGAAAACAATGGATGTGGTCACCATAGACCAGCTATTTAGAAACCACATGCCATATTCCAAAACACATAATGAAAGGGAATACTCTCTTTTCCTGGAGAAGACAATGGTGACAGGTGGTTTTTGAAGCTGACTGTATGCAAGATGCTGGACACATTGTCTTCCATTGCATCAGTGGTGATGAAGATGGTGAGTGTGTGTGTGTGTGTGTGTGTGTGTGTGTAAGCGGCGTGCGACAAGCATGTGTGTATTGGGGGTGTGGTCAGGAAGGGAGAAAGCCCACAGGACGCAGAATCTTTGTAAGTTAGTACAATGTTCAAGAAACATATCTGTAGCAGAATAGCATAAAATTCTATATGCTGTATGTGAAGAATCCATTTCCTACAGATTAATTTAATAAAATGAATAGGCAAAGTTTTGTTTATTGGCAGACACTTTTTGAGAGGAAAAAGGGCAGCATACTACACATACCAATTTCAAGTTTTGATTCATTTTTTCCCTTAAGAAGCAAATATAAGAGAAGCCTGGATACTTTTCTTGTTCAATGAACTGAGTTGTTTTTTTTTCTCTTTTGTTTATTTGTTTTATTGGTCACAACCAGCAGTGCTCAGGAGTTATTCCTGGCTCAGTACTCAGCAATCATTCCCAGCAGGGTGCAGTGGACCAGATGCAGTGCCAGGGACTGAACCCAGGTAGACTGCGTCGAGGCAAATACTCTACACCAGATTGGTGCCAGGCTAAAACACCAAAAACCAAGTAAACTGGAAAACTATTCACGCTGGGAAATTTAACAGATTGGCCAGGGCCGCGGGTAGGCATGTGCGAGGCAAATACTCTACTACCAGATGTGGTGCCAGGGGCTGAACGCTGGTAGGCAGTGTGCGAGGCAAATACTCTACTTGCTGTACTACTGCAGTCCTGCCTTTAAGAGTTGACACCCGATTCTGAAAGATTGTTATGAAAACATTCTAATTTGAACTCGAAATAGCTTGATCACTGTGATTTAACTAAAAGCTCAGGTTCTGGAACATCACAGATGCAGTTTAAAATCTTGGTATCTCCAGATGGGTTTATCTGAGACCATTCATTTTACCTACCTGAGACTCTGTGTACATAAGACAGGAACAGGAGCAAGCTCAAGACTGTATTTGGGGGGGGGAGGTGAGTTGGGGCTCCCAAGAAAGATTCAGGAGGTGAGAGGCCCTTCCTGGTGATCGGTTACTGGTGATCGGTAACCAGGTGGATGGTTTCATGCCAAGGGCTGGGGATATACAGCTGCCAACACCCTGCAGTGCAGGAGGCTCCAAGGGCTGCACGGAGAAGCTCAGGGTACTATGTGTTGGGATTGAGCAGGAGTGAGGCAATGTACCTCGTGCTCTCTCTGTAGACCCAAGCACAGAGCTCTGTTTATCTTAAGTAATGAGTAAAATCAACAACAAAACTCACAGAGTAAATTTGAAACCATAAAGATTAAGAAAAACAATATAACACTGATCTTAGAGATCAAGCATCTTAAAACTAATTGTTAAGAATTCTGCCTGACTAGAACTAGGGCGGGTTCTAGTGCTGGCCTGCCACCCTAATAGAGTCTCAGAAGAAGTCAGAGGAACTTCACACACCACGGTTGCAGCCATTTTCAAGGTCCAGACACCACAGCTCGTCAGAGACCAGCCAAGAGTAGAGCTAATTTCAAGCCCTGGTGTACGGGTCTCACCGGCTAAAGTCACCAGGCCTTCGTGGAGATGGAACTGGGGTCCCTTCACCCACCTCTGTCCCCTCCGGAAGCCCATGAACTGCTTCCGCTGCTGTTAGCCATGATCCAGAGATGCAAACACATGGCAGGTGCTATCGGCTTTCTTTGTGGAGGCGTGGCCGCCAAAGCAGCCACGCGATATCTCAAAGCCCGGTATACTGATGTATCAGGTATCCCACAACATTTTACAGAATTAAGTTTTATGCATTTAATCACTAGTGTGAGGGCACAATGTCTAGTCTGTGGGAACATATCGATAATTTCTTATACAGTGGGCCCAAATGGCACAATGGATCCAGTTGAAATTTAATAATCTCTACTGACTTTCATCTAAGAATGTATTCATTGACAGTATAGATTATTCAGTGTATGCTTAGGACAGGTCAAACAGAGGTTGATAAAATTGGAGGGTTTGGGGCTGACTAGTAAAAACCACTACATTCTAGAAACTCAGAAAGCGAATGTAATAACAGAGATCAGCCAGATTTGCACACAATAACCCAGCAAAAAGTCATGACTTTATCAATGCCATTCCCATACATGAGCTGCAATGGTCAATTAGTGTGGGCTAAGGGAGCAGGCATGGGGATGGGGCATGGGTGGGAAATGAGGATCTTTGGCAGTGGGAGTACACAGGTGGTGGGATTGGTGTGGAATGATCTTTCCACAACTGTCTAACAACTACATTGTGAAAGACTTTCTATTTTGTAAATCATGGTGTTTAATAGGAAAAAAAAAGAATTCTCCCTCCCAAATTAAACAGGGTCACATGGTCCCTTACCCCAAGTACCGTGAGGATCAACTTTTGAGCATAGTGCTGGGGATGGCTCAACAACAACAACAACAACAACAACAACAACAACAACAACAACTTGTCATTTGTCTTCCCATTGTTCATTGATTTGCTCGAGCCAGCACGCGGAGTAACATCTCCATACTTCCTGTCACATGCTGGTGTAGCCCAAAGGTATCTGGTCGCACCAGGAACACAAAGAGCCTCAAACCATCCCTTCAGGTCACGGGAATGAGGTCTATAATTGTTACTGGCTTTTGGCATATCAAATACGACAAGGGTAGCTTGCTAGGCTCTGCCATGTAGGTATGCCCTAGATTACAACATAAATATCTAATATTACCTTCTAATTAGAGCTAATTTTATAGCACTTGTAAACCTCTTTATTAGGCTATTTGGCACTGAAAATATGAAGTTTGCAATGTAATGGAAAATGCAGATTAGTGACAATAACAAAATCAAAACTTTTAAGACAAACTAACCCCCACAAATTCTCCTTATTTAAAAAACAACATAAAATCAGATATAAAAGGTAAACAAGTTAGAAGAAATTCCAACCCATAAAAAAAAATGCATAAGTATTTAGGAAAGAATTTGTATGTGCATAAACTTTGAAAAGTTTATAGAAATAATTGTTTTTAAAGGGAACTTTCAAAATTCACCAAATGACACATCTAGGTTATAAATGATCATGACCTCAATAAATACAGAAGCAAGAAGACTTAATGGTTTTGCATCTTAATATGTTTCTTAATTTGTGTTTCTTGTAGTGACATTATGGTAAGGTGATACAAAATTTGTATTCACTGGTTTTCTGATAAATGAAAATAAAATTTATTGCCGTGAAATTTATTTTTATAGAACTGAAGTCAAAGATGCCTGACTTGGATCCATAATGAATCTCTTCCCTAGGAAGGCACTCAGGTAATACTGTCTGAAAGCAAGAATGACCAATGTTGAGTGATGTCTAAAGTAAAAATACTTGAGAGCCAGAAAAGACTACCACAGCTCTGAAGAGGATAAAAGGGATGGTGAGCTTAGTTAGGTAAATTACCAGTTTTGTCTTAGATGTGAAACTTTGGGAATTTAATTTTATGTTACAGAAATTTTCCATGAACCACCCACAAGTATACCCTGCTCCTGAAAATAAAAGTGTTTCCAGAGGAAGCAAAAGAGAAGGGTGAAGTCACTGGTAGGGTTTCTCTGCTTCACGTGCAGAAACTGGCCCATGTGAAAATTAGCAAAAAACGTCCTGTCTGACAGGAGGAATTCAAGATTTCTCAGGCTTGAACATTGCTGGTGGCATTATAAATCAGTATGTTACTTGGCAAGGCATAGCAAGAGCCACATAAATTTAAAAACCTTCTGGCAGAGGTAAATTCCACTTCTAGGAATCCATCATAAGGAACCACTACTAGTACTACTATTAAATTATAGTTCAGTCATTTATGAAATATTGTTTAGTACTTTAAAAAAGAGAGCTATGAAAAACAAAAAGTATATATTTAACATTAGAGAGCAAATTGGGTAACCTATAACCCATATTACAATCACATTATGGAAATAAACAAAGTATACATTAAAAAAATAAGTTGGTTTACATATAACAAAATGCTGTTAGCACCCATGAGATGGCAGATTTGTTGCAATAAACCTGCAAATTTGCATGCACATATGTGTCCATTCAAACAAAAGAAAATAACGAAAGTGTAATTGCTATAATACTGAATCACTTTTTGTTATTGTTAAAATCGAGAGCCATGAATTAAGACTGAGAGTAAGAGAAAGAAGACCAGTCTTACTGTACCTAGTCATCACAGTTCAAGTGCAATAGGCAGGGAAAAAAGGAATGAAAGAGTGATTAAGCAAAGCTTTCTTCTATTTGCTGGTGACATAATTGCTTATATATAAAAACTATCTAAAAACACCTATTAGTCTTAGTAAATGAATTTAGAAAGTTAGAGCACAGCACATAAAGTTACTATAAAAATTAACTGTACCTATTAGTAACAATTTTTATAAAATTCCCTTTACAATAGTGGCATAAACAAAAAATCACTATCACTATCTTCCCGTTCATCATCTATTTGCTAGAGCCGGGCACCAGTAATATCTCCATATGTCCTGTCTCATGCTAGTAGAACCCAAAGGCATCCGCTTACTCCAGGAACAGAAAGAGCCTCAAACCATTATATTAGGTCATGGGAATGACCTAATATAAATGTTACTGGTATTTGGCATATCAAATACGACACGAGCAGCTTGCCAGGCTTGCCATGCGGGTGGCATACTATTGTAGTCACCTCTAAATAAAGTATTTATTGATGACTGTGCGCCTGCTAGCGGCTGCGGCGAGATGGGATGTGATAGTCTGGTCTGCTGGGTGGAGTTGTGATGAGAAAGAAGTCTGGATGTAGAAAATGGCGGCCCCCATGGAGTCGGGGGGTCGTCTGGCTTGTTGTGAGGCTCTGCTGGGGTGGCAGTCCAGGGCTAGAACCCGCCATGCCTCCTGGGCGCCTCATGAGTGGATGGGCACAGGGAGAGCAAGTAGCAGTAAACAAAAATATATTCAATAAAATAAATTCAAGACCCATACACTGAAAACTAATAAAGATTGCTTGGAGAAATAGAAAAAGATATAAAAAAGTGGAAAGACAGAGATTCACAATCAAAAGGCTCAAATATATTATGAAGCCATAAACTGACCTTAAATTCACCTACAGACTCAATGCAATCCCAATTACTATGTAATGTAATTTCACCAGAGCTAGACTCCTCTTTTAAAATGTAAATTCTTATGATGATCTTAAAATTTATAGAAAATTATAAACTTTCCATTCAGAGCAATTTTTAAGACAAAACAGAGAACCAGAAATACATTTAAGAATTTAAGAATTTTATTTTCAACAAAAAAAAAAATAGGTAAAAGAAAGGTTGTGGTGTTGTTTTTCTAAAACATGGTGCTGAGTAACAGTTCATAATGGAGAAAGTAAATGAACCAGGAGCCCTACTTCAAAACACACACAAAATGTAAATTCAGAGAAGTCAGACACTATATAAAAGTGAAGATCTCCAAGTCTTTAGAAAAATACATACTTATGATTTACAGTAGGCAGAGTTTTCTCAGATAACTATAAGTATAAAAGATAAGTATAAAAGAGAAAAAGAAAAAAATAGATAAATCAAGCACCAAAACAAAAAATTTCAGCTCGTTGAAAGATAGCATTAAGGGGGTTGATGGTACAAGGGTTAAGGAACATGTTTGCTGCAGATGACCTGGGTTTGATCCCCAATACCACATAAAGCACTGCTGGGTGTGCCCTCTTCCAAATTGCCAGATGACCCCCACTCCATGAGGGCTGCTATTCTCCACATCGGACCTCCCTCTCATCAGAACTCCATCCAGCAGACGAGTCTGTCACAGCCCGGATCATCGAACACCCACCCTGCAGCAGTTTTATTTCAATCCGGCCCACGTATGCTGATACAGAGACTCACAGACATAGGGCAGAGCTGCTACCAGCTCTCCCTGTGCCCAGCCGCTCATGAGGCACCCGGGAGGGATGGCGGGTTCTAGCCCTGTCCCGCCACCCCAGCAGAGCCTCGCAACAAGCCAGACGACCCCTCCACTCCATGAGGGCTGCCATTTTCCACATCCAGACCTCCCTCTCGTCAGAACTCCATCCAGCAGACAAGCCTATCCAGCCCGGCTTGTGCAGCCACAAGCGGCCACCGCAGTTCATAAATAAATGCTGTATTTAGAGGTGACTACAAGAGTATGCCACCTGCACGGCAAGCCTGGCAAGCTGCCTGTGTCGTATTTGATATGCCAAATGCCAGTAACTATTATGTTAGGGCATTTCCATGACTAATATAATGGTTTGAGGCTCTTTATGTTCCTGGAGCGAGCAGATGCCCTTGGGCTGTACTAGAATGAGACAGGACATATGGAGATGTTACTGGAGTCCGCTCGAACAAATTGATGATGAATGGGAAGATAGTGATAGTGATAGATAGTGATAGTATATAAAGAGTAAGCCACAAAATACTTGTGAAGTAGGCGTGGCTATGAGCTCCTGGCCACCACAGCCAACAGCCGGAAATACTCCAGACCCACAGCTGTGCAGTTTGGCCTCATGTGGAGTGGCCCATGGAGTTCGGAGGATAGTAAAAGGCTTGGCCAGGGCTTGGCCGTGTCCTACATAGCTCCTAGGGCTCGCTCAGCATGCAGGGGGCCACACTGGCCGGACTTGAGCGGGGATTTGGGCTCCTCCACCCATTCCTCAGATTCTATGTCGGTAGGCGTGGCTACGAGCACCCAGCCACCACAGCCAACAGCTGGAAGAGAGACGCTCCAGACCCACAGCTGTGCTGGCAAGCACTGACAATCTTAAGACAATAATGGATTTTAGGACCACATCCTTCCCAGGATCTTTCACATTTATACACTGTAATGATCATTGTAGTTGCAACAAACTGGAGAGGTTATGGAGGATGGGGAATTACGATGTCACACTATAAGTCACTATTGAATATGCACATAGAGACATCATAAACCATTAATATCTGTAGGGAAAGCCACAAAGTGTAAGAGAAGAGAGAGAAATACAGGGACAGAGACAGAGAGATAGAAAGAGCAAGAAAATGTGCCTGCTTAGGGGCAGGCTGGGGTTGTGGGAGGGAGTATTTGGGATGTGGGTGATGGGAATGGGACACTGGTGGAGGGATGGGTGCTGGAACACTGTATGACAGAGACCCAATTATGAACATCGTTGTAATTGTATATCTCATACAAATTTTTAAATAATAAAAATTTAAAACAAAATACTTGTGAAACATATACTTCACAAAGAATAGTACTGAGAATGCATTCAAAATAAATAATTAAACTCAATGAACAGAAAATAACTCAATTAGAAAATAGCTTAATAGACAATTCCGCAAAAGGAGATGTAAAAATTGCTAGTAAGCACATGAGAAAGAGCAATACCACCTGGAAAAAGCAAATTAAAACCACAGATAACCCCCTATTATATACACACAAAAGAACTACCAGTAAAAGATGGCAAAGATGTGAAATAACAGAACCCTTAGAACGAATGGTTGGAGGAAGTACAAATTGGGAAAATGTGTGTGAAGAACGTCTAGAAGTTTCTGAAAAAACAAAACATTCACTATTTTATGATCTAGGCATTCTTCTAAGTATTTTCCAAAGAGAAATGCAAGCCATCTATCAACAACAAATTGTAGAATGTTTACAGCAGCTTTATTGGTAGCTGAAAAGTGGGAATACTTAAAATTCTTTCAATAGGGAAAAATAAACAATGATATAGTCAGACAACATAGAAATACTCAGCAATAAAAAGGAACACACTATTCATATCCTTGTTAAAACACAGAAAATTGAAATTGCTTAACAGCGATGGGAGTGACAGTGCACTGAAGGTGTTAAGGTCTTGCAGACGGCCAAACCAGGTCTCTGCATATGCTCTTCCAAACCTGCCAGGAGTGATCCCTGAGTCCAGAGCCAGGGGTAAGCCCTCGAGACCACAAGTGTGACTCCAGGTAAGTTAAAAAAAAAATCACTAAACATAATGCTAAAAGTAAGCCTTTCACAAAAAGGGGAAACTATATGGTAACATTTATATGAAATCCTAGAAGAGACTAACTCATCTTTGGAGGAAAACTGTGAGAATGAGTAATGAGCTTTATAATCTGGGGTAAGGACTGACTGCGGTGGAGCAGAACCTGGGAAAGTATTAGGATGATTATAATTAACATTAAACAACATTAAAAATAACATTAAAAATATAACATTAAAAGACCTTGTTAGGAATTTTGGTTACACAGATATAGGATTTATTTGCCCAAACTCAGCTAATACATGCCGAAAATGTAAATTGTTTCTAAACTGTATCTTCAAAGAAACAGAAACAAACTTCATAGCTCAAAGGGCTCAGTGCATACAGGAGGCGGGGTTTGATTCTCAAGCACCATCAGGAGCTACCCCAAAGCATTGCAGAACGGTGTAATGCCTGAGCAATGCCAGGTATGAACTCCAAATTAAACACAAAATAACAACAACAATAACAACAAAATTAGACTCTTGTTAGGGCTACTTTAAGAGTTAAAGGCATAACAGCCTAATTAAGAGACATACGATTGGGAGGAACAGTTGAGTGAGTCAGTTGGGACAGAGTTCTCAGCTTGGCAGGATACAGAGCTGGAGGAGCTGAGAGCCTGGATTGGCTTAACTTGCCTAAGGACAGTGCTTGGAGATAGTTTGAAGAGAGTCTTGAAGGGAATTCAGAGCCTCTGGACTGGTTCTATACCTGATACTGTCAGTTAATCGGAAACACAGCTGAAAACTGACATCTGGCGCAGGAACAGGGACAGGGCAATAATAGAGCAACAGGAAAATAGGACTAAACAGTGGAACTCAGAGAAATAGTTAGGGACTTAGTGAAACTGGAAATAGAGGCAACAGGATGAAACAAAGATAGGGACACAGTGGAGGAGTCCAGAGAAAAGAGGCCCTGAACAGAGAAGCCCTGAGCAAAAAGGACCTAAGCAAAAGGGTCCTGAAAGGAGAAGTCCTGAAACATGAAGGCCTAAACAGAGACATTCGGAAGAGAGAGGCCCTGATGAGAAGGGCCAGCACAGACCGCCCCCACCCCCACCACCCAAAGAGAGAGCAGCCTGCAGGAGAACCCACGGGGGAGAGCCAGAGGTCCCAGGAGAGATTCCTGCAGAGATGAACGAAAGTAATCATTCAAGACTAACCTTCAGGAACCTCTGACCTTGCTCTTTATTCCATCCACGGGTCAGGGGAATGGTGTAGGTTCCAGACATAGGCTGGGGCCCTAATGGACAGTGGGTACTGCCGGGACCTAGCTAGGCCCTCGGCATCTGCTGCCATGGTCACCCCTGGCCCCCAAGAACTGTCAAGATTATGGAATCCATAGGAGGTCCCTTGAGCCTGGGGCCTTGAGACCTCCGATGAGGGAGCCATAATCTCCCCCTCTACAATTATTTAAAAGCCTTAACAGACACTAGTGAGACCTGCATACCAAAACATTAGTTAAAAAGTGCAGTGATGTCTATAATTTTATTTCAAATACATTAAAATGATATGAATTAAAGATAAAACGTAAGTATAGGCATATTGGAACTCAATAAAAATTTTTTTTTCTGCGCACATGCTGCCTGGGTACACATGTTGCCTGCGTGCACATGCTGCCTGAGCACGTGTGTTGCCCGCATCTCCCCCTCTTGAGATGTGTACTCTTTCTTTTACTCGCGCTCTCCGCCTTTGGAGCAGCCGCGTTCTCCCTTGAGCCGCGTTACTCTTTCCTTTCTTTCTCTCCCTCCCCCTCACCAAAAACCTCCTTGATACAACCTATTTTACTTCAAAAAAAAATTTTTTTTTTCTCCTTCACCCTGGGGTGTGCTGTGTGGCATGTGTGAGGCACTAGGTTCCATCCTTAGCACCACATAAATGCACATAAAGTATATAATTTATTAAACTCTGAAATAACCAATTGAGGTGATAAATATTTTTGGGAGAGAGCTGAGAGGTGCATTTTAGAGAAGTACATGTTTTATGCCAGGTGCTAATCAGCTGTGACTCCTTAATTTCCAAAATGGACAGAGAGTGTTGGCCATTTTCTATCACCTCTACTCTGCATTAGGCCAGGGCTGACTACCTTGACAGTGATCCAGGGAAAACAGATTATTCCTCATTGGTTAAAAAAAAAAAAAATAGTAACGTGCCACACTCAGCAATGCAGAACTTCTGAAAAAAAAATGTTGTGCTAAACCCAGTCCTATGTTTCAAGGCTCTGTCACACCAAAATGAAGACCATTTGTTGTGGACAACTCCGAGCTGGACGTGAAGAACTCTCACGTGGGCCGCAGACTTACCTCATTGCTATGCCATATGATTCCGGGTGAATACAAGTTTGATCCAAAGGATTTGGTTTTCATTACAGACGCTGCTGTTTTGCTCTTCTTCTTGCTCGGCTCACCACCAGTGGAAGGTGCCAGACCAACTCCCAGAACTTGGCCCGTGGACTCAGGTTGCTGACTACCATCATCGTATAAAAGTGGGGGGAGGGGGAGTGGAAGTTGAGAAGAAAAGGAAGAGCGGTTGAGGGAAGCGTACTTCCTTCTCTGCCTACAGAGAGCAGACACAGCAACCACATCCTGATCACTCACATCACAGCAACGACCACTGATTTGTTTAAGCACTGTAAATAAGGGTTTCTGTTACTTAAAGCCAAGAACACTTGTACGTAATTCAGGCTGAAAATGGGCATTCTAGGAAAAACAGAGAACGAGGAGGAACCAATTAAATGGGGAGAATAGGAAATGAAGTAAAGATGATTTCCTTTACTGAAGAAAATCACAAGGCCTCACAGCAAAAGAAAAAACAAAACAAAAAATACTGCGCATAGAATTGGATAAAAGGATTGAACTCATATCTGGCACCACATGGGGAAACTTTAGACTATGATTCTTAAAAACCCAAGAAAGAAAAATAACATATTATTTTGAAAGGGACTAGAATCAGACTGGTATCCTACCCCTAACAGGCAAACATCAGATGTCAGAATATAGTGAAAATGCCTACATTGTTTTTTCAGAGAAAAATAATTTTTGGGGGAGGGGAGAAAAAAGAAAAAATAATTTTGGATCAAGAATCATGTGTCTAATTATTGTTTTATTAATTGTGTATCTAATTAAATTATTTCATTACTATTCAAATAGGAGAGTAATTTCAAATAATTTTCAGACAAAGACTTAAGCATGACCTATATATATTTCAGAGATATTATCTCTGAAAATACTTTGTTTCTGTTCTGGAGTTATGGGGTTCTCAGGGGATGATAAACTGCTCAGACTGATCCTGGACTGCCACATGCAAGGCCTTACCTACCTACTACACACACACACATACATCCTTAAGAAATTCATATATAGGGGTCGGAGCGATAGCCCAGCGGGTAGGGCGTTTGCCTTGCATGCAGCCGGCCTGTGCCAGCCCGGGTTCGATCCCCAGCATCCCATACGGTCCCCTGAGCACCGCCAGGAGTAATTCCTGAGTGCAGAGCCAGGAGAAACCCCTGAGCGTCGCGGGTGTGACCCAAAAAAGCAAAAAAAAAAAAAAAAAAGAAAGAAATTCATATATACACACACACACTTTGATATCCTAACACATTCTATATATACATACATATCAACAACTACAATGAATTTAAGAAACAATAATTTGGACTACAAGAAACTAATAAGTAAAGCACATATAGACATTAAAAAGTTAAAGAATCTACCTACTTATGTATATTATCCCAGCTTTAAATTATTAATTTGCCTATATATAAAATACCTTTATTTTAAAATGTATATCTTAAGTTAAATAATTTAATTATTAAATTAAAATTAAGTCAAATAATTTAACCATAAAGGCCCCGCACCCATATGTCCCCAGCACCGCCAGGAGTAATCCTGAGGCAGGCCAGGATAACCCCTGAGCACGCCGGGTGTGACCCAAAAAGCAAAAAAAAAAAAAAATTAAAAATTTATTAAATTATATAATCTACCTACATATGTATATAATCCCTGCTATACATTATTATTTTTTAATTTTTTTATTATACCACCGTGAGACATACAATTACAAAGGTGTTCATAATTGGTTCTTGGTAATACAGTATTCCAGCACCCATCCCTCCACCAGTGCCCCATTTCCACCACCAATGTACCCCACCCCTCCTGCCCACCCCCAGGCTGCCTCAATAGCAGGTACCCCAGTTTCCTCTCTTTCTCTCTCTGTCTCTCTCTCTGTCTCTGCATCTCTCTCCCTCTTCTTTTTACACATTGTGGCTAGCCCTACAGATATTTAGAGTTTATCACGTAAGTCTCTTTGTGTATATTCAATGGTGAGTTTTAATCTGCCATTGCCATTTCCCACACTTAGTAAAACACTGGTATCTATTTATATCCTATTAATGAATGCAGTCATTCTATATCTGTCCTTTTCCTTCTGACTAATTTCACTCAGCATGATAGTCTCCATGTCCATCCATTTCCTGCTATACATTATTAAATAACCTGCCTATATATAGATTAAAAGACCCTTATTTGAAAATTCATATTAAGTTAAATAATTTAATTATTAAATTAAAAAATGATCACATTAAATAATCTACCTACATTTGTATATAATTTCAGTTACAGATTATTAAATAATCTGCCTATGTCTTTTATATATTATGTGTGTATATATATATATATATATATATATATATATACACACACACACACACACACACACACAACACAGAGGGAGAGAGAGCCCCTTATTTTAAATTTTATATATTAGGTTAAATAATTTTATTATGAAATTGAAAGTTTATTAAGTTAAATAATCTACCTACATAAGTATATAATCCCTGTTATAAATTAATAATTTGCATATCTAAAGCCCCTTATTTAAATTTATGTATTATTTTAGAATTCTGTCCAAATTTTTAACCAAGTGTTTACCAAACTAATTAAACAAGCAATTTAATAATTAATAATCAACTAATTAATTAATTAATTAATTAATTTGAAGAAACAACTATTTCATAATTCAGAATAATTTTTTTTCATGTCTGGCTTCTGGGTTTTCTGGTCCAGCTAGAAAGGACTCTAGCACTCCAATGTCCTGCACAAGTTCCCCAGGTTTTCTTCTGGTACCTAATTTAGAGTTTTACTTTCTTCTACTTAAGACTATGATCCATCTGGAATTTATTTAGGTATAAAGTATGAAGTAGAACTATGGCTTCCCACACACATACCACATTCCTGCCAGTTGTCATAATTCCATTTATTGGATAATTAATCTAATTTTCTCCATTTAAAAATAATAGGGGCCATATCCAGTGGTACTAGGCCCTTACTGGTAGTGTTGGGGGAGCAGAAAGGGGCAGTGGTTGGAGGAATTGAACCCCACGTAGCTCTCTGCCACTAGGGTCACCTCCCGCCTTCCCCACTATGGGAAACATCCTCTTTATCTTAAGTTAAATCCTGTCTGAGTTTTGGTGAATTTTGTACTCAATGCTCTAATATCTATAACAAAGACAGTATCCTAATTATTTCAGCCTTATAATGCATTTGGGTATCCAAAAGTGTTTGACCTTAATTAGTCTTTTCCAGGATAAAAGTTATCTTTCCATAAAACCTTTATTATAATTCCAGAGAAATAAAAAATATATATTTTTTCTTTGCTTTTTTTTTAATTATGTTAGCAGAACTAGAAAGCTAGAGTTTAATTACCCCAATAGAAACAAGTGAGAATGGAGTGGAGAAGGAAAAGTTAAGAGGAAAAGGGTTGACATGAAATCCCTTTTGTCACCAGTTCTGGTAACAGGCCTTTCCACTAACATTGATCCAGCCACACTGACTTCGTTTCATTTCTGGAATGCACGAAAGCTGGTATGTCTGTAATACCACGAGATCAGGTACTTGTTGAACTTCACTGTAGGATTCCCAAAGACAGCAAGGGTGAGACAAGTCTCCCACACTGAACGAAGAAGGGTACAGAGAGACCTAGGGTTTCTGCCTATGAGTAAGATGGGTAACAGCAAGAGAGAAGGCAAGAGAGCAGAATCTAAAGTGGACAGAAGTGAGCACTTTAAAGACTACCTGCAAAATGTTCGAATATAATCCTGGTTGATTCTGATGAAACCGGCACACTGTTGGAAAGACTTGGGACCCAGCCCTTTCACTTTCTTCAGGAGCTCTCGGTTGATGAAGGGTCCATTTTTCTCTCGCCACTCAATAATATTTTTGGCCCGGTTGGCATTGAGTCCTGCAATATGTCTAAATATTTTTAAGCAAAATGAGTACTGTGGCTGGCAGAGGTCTAAAAGAAATCATCTTAAGTGATAATGATATAAAACATGTACATCGTAAAAACACCTGCACTTACGTATTACCTTGTCTCTAAGCTGAGCTACTCAAAGAGAAATTAAATAAAAATCAACTAAAAGGGAGGTGTTTAAGAGGAGAGAAAGACAAAGAATGTAAAAAAAGGAAAATAGACAAAAATCATGAGTTGTCCTAAAGATCTTGGAAAATTGTGTCATACTAGAAGAAGAAATCCCCTTCTCCTCCTTCACGCTTCTATGTCCCCACCTCCCTTCCTTTCCCTCCCTCCTCTACCCCCTCTCTCTTGTGGTACTGGGCTCTGCTGGTGGTGCTCAGAAAGTACTCCTGGCATAATGCTCAGGTTACTCCTGATGATGCTGGAAACTGACCAGGAAGTGACAAGGATCAAAACCCAGGGGCTTCCTCCCACAAAACCTAGCACCAGCCCTTTGAACCATCGACCCAGTCCCCCAGCATTTCCAAGCTATTCAGTCCTTGTATTTCTGAATCAATAATGATTCTACCGTTTCCTGTTTAGCTTATATCGTGAGCAAAAGTTATAGCTACAGTTATGTTGTTCTACCCAATTTTTTTGGTCAGCCTGTTCTTATTAACGTCAAGAGTGGAACTATAGAAAGGCATTTATCCATGAATGCCATGGTTAGTAGAAAAATATGAAAACTATATTATTAGGTAGTTTTCTTGGTGTTAATAAAAGATCACTATTTCAAAGAAACTCAATTCCATTAACGAATTCCATATATGGAATAAGAGAATGTAGCTAAGGTAGAAAAACAAAGCCTTAACCATGGAAGGGGTATTTTCTGCAATTTTTAAGGGTATTTTCTACAGTTTTAAAGCAAAAGGTATAGATCTTTCCAGAGGCTCAGAATTTCATGCTGCATCAGCAGACTCATATAATAAATGAAAAACCATGAACAGTAACAAAGCAAAACAAAAAAAAAGGAGCTCTTTGCTAGCTACAGGAGAAACAAAAAAGACAACACATAAGATTAGAACATGATGGAAATTTCTGACATGCGACTTTTGGAACCAAGGTAAAAGTATTGTAACCATAACCTGAACCGTAAGAATTTATCTTTTGGTTACTGCCAGCTTTGACAGCTGAATGTATGAGACTGAACTAGTGAAGAACAGCTACTCTTGTGTGGTGGGAAACAGCTCTTTTCCATGTTAACCTTATTTAAATTCTATTAGCGACACTAATGCACTCAATGGTTACCATATGCTCTTCACTTTAGATTTGCGGTATTAAAAATGATAATGTGAATTGTTACAATTCTTTCCTTAAATGATGTCTTCCCTTCTGATTGGTTACTTAAAGCGAATGCAGAGATTTTTCTATACTTAAAAACTTTACACGTGTCTACTTGCTCTAGCAGCATCTGAAGTGGACTGCCGGTTAAAGTCAAGTGTCTGTCATCTTCATCCACAGACCCTTGTCTCACCTCAATAAAACTTCTGAACAGATGTTAATATCTACTCCAACAAAGCTGACACATTCTTCTACGACACTGTCCAGTGTTGCTTTGAGTAAAGTCTGGGACACGTCATGCTGAAAAGACAAAGATCAAGTAGCAATTAGAAGTGAAGGACATTGAGTTCTTGGATTACCCCATCACTCCGCCTACAGTACTGGTAGCTGGCTGAGACAAAACAACACATATATTCATTTTTCTTAAATATACTGTTAGCAGACATAACTGAGTTACACTCAAGTCATGTGTATCTCCTTATTCCTAAATTATTAAATTATTAATTATAAGCAACCTACACTGTCTGTGTTATTCCTAAATTATTTTAGTGTTCAACCCTACTGTTACCTTTGTACTTAGTCAATACTCAAGTTTTACTGTGCATAATTTTTTTTTATACTGCCATGCAGCAGTCCCGAAAAGAGCAAATCCTTCATGGTGTCTGAGACTTCCTTTCTAGTTTCAAGTTTCTGGTGTTTGCTCTGTTAACTTTGACAGTAGTCCTATCTTAAAAGGAAGAATCAACCAAAGTGATTTCTGGACAGCAACACAACTCCTATTCTGTCTTTTGAAATTCTTCAATGTTCTACTGGCCAGTGGTTTACCCACTAAAACAGTGAGGGTTTGCAGCTCTGTCAAGTATCCAGGATTAATATCAAGTTCAAGCAGAAATTTCGCCACGATTTATCACAGAAACAACAGCAACTGTGGGTCACCTCTAACTGTAAGAAGCATTTTATGCCTGATTTTAGACATGTTAGATGTGAAAAATACGCACCTTGAAATTCATAAAACGCAGTATTTGTTGGCTAATGGAAGCCAGCTTACTATAGTAGTTCATAATATACATGATACTCATAATTCTAAAAGTAAAGGTCCTCTAGTGGTTGTTCCCAGATATGGAACTGTGGATAAACATTCTTCTTTATAGTCAAGAAAATAAGGATAGGTGTGATAACTGCAAACTCTTAGGAATATGATAAATAAGTGTTGAATCCCCATAATGTGATTTCGTTATCAGCACTAATAACAATAGAAGTTTTTATTCTGGAAGACTAAAGGGTACAGGAATATTTATGTTTCAGATAACCTAATAGGTAATCATTGGATCACAGTGGAAAATACACATGTAGGAGCCAGAAAGATAGTAAAGTGGCACCTGCTTGAATGTGGGCACTCTAGTTTGATCCCTAGGCTCACATTTGGTTTCTCGAGCAGAGACAGGAGGAATAAGCACTGAGCCCAGTCAGGTATGGTCTAAACACCTTCCCCACCTCCCAATACAGATGTAATAATAAAAAACCCTGAATCACAATAAAGGAAAAATCATAATGAAAAATATAGGGCTGGATTATGGTTAAGCCACAGCTTTGTATCACTTGTCTTTCCGTTGATCATCGATTTCTTGTATTATTATTTTTTGTTAAAACAGGCTTTATTAAGGAGGTTTTAGGAAAGGGAAAGAGGAAGGAAAGAGAGACAGTACACATCTCAAAAGGGGAGATGCAGGCGACACACGTGCTCAGGCACCACATGTGCTTGGCCATGTGGGCCCAGGCAGCATGTGACGGCAGCATGTGTGCCTATCTTGTATTATTTTTGTCTTAGTATAGGAGAAGAAACAACAATGAAAGGGGCTTTTTTAAAATTTGAGAGGATAGGAGTGAGACAACAATGTAAAAACAAACCCAATGAAAACAATAAAATACGAAGAAAGACAAAAAAAAAATAAAGAAATGGAAAATAATGGCAACAAATGCTCCTACTTCCCCAGTACACACCGGAGGCCAGGGCCATCAAAATGCACGGGCATTCTGTGGAAGCCAACCTCGATGGCCTGTCCCTCTCCAGCTTTCAACCTTGCCACATTCTTGGGGGTGCGGGTGGAGGCTGGCTCTATCTCCAGCAAATGATAATGAGTAGTTAAAATCAGTGGTTTTCAAACTGAGGTTATGACGAATTAGGAGGGCCATAAAGCTAATTTAGTTTATAGATCTGGATAGTTGTATGTGTGCCTTTCCCACAGGATTTTCTATACCAATGCCTTGAACCATCTAATTTACCATAAAAAAAAAAAAAAAGGAAAACATTAACACATCCCATTGGACCACACCTATTTCTGCCTCATGTGTAGTCAAGTAAGACGGTCTGGGCTAAACTAATCCTGGTTTGTGGAAAAGAAGCCAATGAAAGAAAATGGAAATTATCTATGCCTGTTGCCATTATCGAAACATCAACAAAGAAATACAGGATATGGGCCGGACTAGAGTGGGTAAAGTTCTTGCTTTGTAGAGAGCTGACCCAGGTTTAATTAAAGCCCAATTCAATCCCTGGCACTTCATATGGTCCTTCAAGCACTGTCAGTGTTAATCCCTGAGCACAGAGCCAGCTGTAAGCTCCCAAACGCTGTCGGGTGTGGCCCCTCCATCAAATACTGGACATGGTGCACATTCTGGATAGTAGTACTACAATGCAGTCAACTGGGACTGTTGTATAACAGGAATATATATATATTCTGGAGACTCACAGACATGGGGCAGAGCTGCTACTTGCTCTCCCTGTGCCCAACCGCTCACGAGGCACCCAGGAGGGATGGTGGGTTCTAGCACTGGCTCGCCACCCCAGCAGAGCCTTGCATAAGTCAGACGACCCCCACTCCATGAGGGCCGCCATTTTTCACATCCGGACTTCCCTCTCGTCAGAACTCCACCCAGCAGAAGAGCTGATCACAGCCTGACCTCACAGTTTGCGGCCACGCAGTTCATCAATAAATGCTGGAGATCAGAGGTGACTACAAGAGTATGCCATCTGCACGGCAGAGTCTGGCAAGCTACCCGTGTCGTATTTGATATGCCAAATACCAGTAACAATTATAGACCTCATTCCCATGACCTGATGGAATGAATGGTTTGAGGCTCTTTATGTTCCTGGAGCAAGCAGATGCCCTTGGGCTCTTCTAGCATGAGACAGGACATACGGTCTCATGATGAACCATATGTCCTGATGATGAACAGGAAGACAGTGACACAGTGACAGTGATAAACATACATACATAAATATATATACATATATATAACTGGCCAGGTCATGTTTTATCTATAGATAATATTCTGTAAATGATGGTTGAGTGTTAATTAATGGAGAAGTAGAAGAGCAACTTTACTGGGTTAGGAAGCAGAGTTATCAACAGACAAAGAGCAGCTTCTTTCTTCTTCTTCTTCTTCTTTTTTTTTTTTTTTGCTTTTTGGGTCATACCGGGTGATGCTCAGGGGGTTACTCCTGGCTCTGCACTCAGAAATCACTCCTGATGGTACTCAGGGGACCATATGGGATGCTGGGGATCAAACCTAGGTTGGACACATGCAAGGCAAATGCCCTCCCTACTGTACTATGGCTCTGGCCCCCAAAGTGTTGATTGAATCAGTCTTGTTACAAGTTTTCAATGTATTTTTCAGAAAGGATATTAATTAACAACATTTTCCAAATTTTCTACAATTATAATATTTTAATGAATCAATAGAAATTGTCCTTAGAATGAATTCTTATACCCTGAAGAAAAAAAAAAATTGAGTAAAACTAGAGGAGCAAGCGCAAGAGTCAAATCTACAGTTACTGATGCAATTGACAGAAAATGCTGATGCCAATTGGCAATTCTGGCTTGATTTGAGTCACATTTTCAATTAAAAACAAACAAACAGGGTCTAGTTTGAAGACAAAGATAAGTTCCTTAGCATTGAACATAGGCAAAGGGATATACATGATAACCTCTAAGTGTATGTATTGCAAGTCACAATATGTAAGAGAAGGAAGAGAGAGAGAAGGAAGAGAGAGAGAGAGAGAGAGAGAGGTAAAATGCGTCAGGCTGGGGGAGAGTGAAGGGAATCGGGGACATTGGTGGTGGGAAATGGGCACTGGTGGAGGGATGGGTGCTGGAACACTGTATGACCAAAACCCAAACATGAACATCTATATAATTGTATATTTCATGGTGGTATAATAAAAATTTTTAAATAATAATAATAAAAAAGAAATTATTGTTAGATGTAATAAAGAGAAAAAACAAGCCCTGTGGGAAACAGATGAAAACTGGAAAATAGCTTGTGCCGGTTATTTTGGTTTAATACATAACATCTTTCCCAAAATAAAGTTCCAGTTTTTATAATTAACTAAAAAAACAAAACTAAGTTCTTGAGGACATGAGGTGGCATTCAGCGAAAGGACCTGAGATCTTGTATTGCTCACTCTTCCTCTGACCTTCTTGTAATAAAATTAATACGCTGCTTCATAAAAAATGATGAATATCTTTGTTATTCAAGTCACTTGGAACTGGGATCTCTGGTGTTTCTCTAAAGCAGCAATCATTTCATCTACATTGGAGACAGAAAATAAGCAACTAACAATAACCATATCAGCACTTGAAGATTTTTCACTGTCAGACTTTGTAACATTATCTCATTTAAGCTTCTAACAATTGTAGAATGTGTGTACAGCATTTCGTGCAGTGTCTTCATATATAAAAATGCAATTTGAGGATCTAGTAAGATACAGAAAAGTACATAAATTAATAAGTGATTGTACTCACCACAGAAAATTTAATAGAAAGATTCAAGAGGGTTGATTGATACAAATAAATTATGGAGTAGGCACAAAGTGAACTGTTACAAGTTCACTAAATAAATATAAAAGAACAGTAGTCTTGCCAAAAGTACACTGAGTTAAAACATTTTTTAAACTTCTGCATCAGGCTCATGTAAGGAAAATTTCTGCAAGTTCTGCTGTCAGACTTAATCCTGGAGTAGGTCGACATCGCTCCACAACTTTCTACTTAGAAAACTAGTTACTAAAGAATCAACACTATTTTCTTCTTTTTTTTCCATTTTATTTTATTATTTTTATTTCTTTTTTTATTATACCACCGTGAGATATAGTTACAAAAATGTTCATATTTGGGTTTCAGTCATACAGTGTTCCAGCA
This sequence comes from Cryptotis parvus, assembly GCA_021461705.1. NCBI lineage: Eukaryota > Metazoa > Chordata > Mammalia > Eulipotyphla > Soricidae > Cryptotis > Cryptotis parvus. Next base: position 74,532 of record JAJIBD010008225.1, read on the forward strand.
CCCGCCCCTCCACCAGTGCCCATTTCCCACCACCAATGTCCCTTGATTTCCCCTTCCCAAGCCAGCAGGCAATTTTTGCTTCTCTCTCTCTCTCTCTCTCTCTCTCTCTCTCTCTCTCTCTCTCTCTCTCTCTCCTCTCTCTCTCTCCCTTCTCTTACACATTGTGGCTTGCAATACATACATTTAGAGGTTATCATGCATATCCTTTTGCCTACTTTCAATGCTCAGTTCTAGCTTGTATTATCATTTACAATAATTATTAGTAAACTGTTCCTTTCTCTGTATTACCTAACCTCTGGCTCCCCCACATTATTTGTAGTAGATTCCACCCACTGACAAGACCTCCTGATCCATGTTTTGTCTGCCTTGGATATTGGTATCTTGCTATTATTTTTATATCCTGCAAATAAATTCAGTCATTCTATATCTGTCCTTTTCCCTCTGGCTAATTTCACTCAGCATAATCCTCTCCATGTCCATCCATTTATAGGCAAATTTCATAGCACACTATTTTCTTCTTCTTTTATATATGTTTAATTTTTATTTTATATAAATTGTTTAGGTTTTATATGCAATTTTATTTTAAATTATCTTTGTAAGCTTCATCTATCTGAGCACTGAGATGATTTTACATGAAGATATGAGGGTGAGACTGTTTCCAATATTCCTATATGTGGAGGAAAGTCACACCTTTCCTCAAAAAGTCACCTATGGAATAAAGACTCTAGATGAGCATGCTTTGTGTGTTCAAAATCCTCGGAAATCAAACTGTTAGTGAGGCAAAATGAAAAAATGTCTTGGTTTTATTAAAGAATAATTTAGAAAATTCTGAAGGTAAAATTTTATAGTAAAATCCCACCCAAAGCTTTGACGATATGTATGGTATTCATTGAATTATCACTATACATTATGTCAAATCAAAATACCTTGGCATTAGATAATTTGGGAGATTCAGGATATGGCTCCTAACGTTAATAAATTGACCTTAATTAAAAAGAACTTATAAAGGAGATGGTAAAATGTTATTCATGTAAAATACATCAGGAAGCAAAGTATTATAAATATAGATTACAGATAATCTGGTAGGACTTGACATATTTCACTGAAATTTGGAAATATACAAATTACTTTATAAGTAGAACATGTGAAAAATAGTCTAAAAAGAATAAAAAGGCATACAGGTATGAAAGAGTATGGTTTAGCTAAATGATAAATAGCAGCCAGATTTTTTTATTCATCTTTCACTATTAAAAACTATCTAATTTGGGCCAGAGCAAAAGTATAGTGGGTAGGATGTTTGCCTTGCAAGCAGCAGACCTGAGTTTGATCCCCAGCATCCCATATGGTCCTCTGAGCACAGCCAGGAGTAATTGCTGAGTGCAGACCCAGGAGTAACCCCTCAGGTGTAACCCAGAAAAAATAAGTCATCTAATTTAATGCAATGATTTAGAATTATTTTATGGTCTTTAAACACTATTTTCTAAGAGCAATTATCATGTATGTTTTGGGGAGGGAACATGGAACAAAGTTCTTATTGTCCCCTTAATAATGCCTTTGCCATTAAAGTAGAGGTACCGATTCTGTCATTTGGGAAATATTTTCTAAGCAACTATTATGTACTGAACCCTGTGCTAGTTGGGCTAGGTGTTGAAAGTACAGGAAGAGACACATGAACTAATGTCTTCCACGAAGCTCAGTTTACATTCGTTAAAATCGGATCTATGGAGTATCACTGCTGGTGGTCTTCAGGCCTGGGGATCCCAGAACAGACCGTTAATTGCCAAGGACTTGATAGCAGGAAAAATGAATTGTTCTTCTTCTTAAGGGACACTTAACCCTGAATTTGAGGATGAATTATTTGGATTACATAATCAGTCCATTTTTAAATCAGGGAGGTCTGGTTTTTCCCTTTATACTTTTTTTTTTACCTAAAATGTCTGAGATTTTTAAAAGGCAATATGTGCAACTGATGCTACAGTCAACTCCTCCTCCTCTCCTCTCCTCCCTCCCCTCCCCCCTCCCTCCCCTCCCCTCCCTCCTCCTCTCCTCTCTTCTCTTCTCTTCTTTTCTTTTCTTTTTTTGAGGCCAGAATTCACTTTTATTATGATTCTACCGCAAACTTCTGAAGAACTGCTGATCCAAACTGCTCTTTTTCCTCTCTGTCCTGAAGCACTAAAATTATCTCACAATTTTTTGTTTTTATAAAGTTCTTCCAGATGAAACATCGTCTGTGCACCAGAGCTTCTACAACAACAAAATTTTACTTTGCATATTTCATAAAAACTTGTACTCCTAAGTGACTTTCTGATGCAATAGTCTTGATATTTTCTTTAACAATTATCACTCACTCATGTCCTTTCCTGTCTCTTACTATTGCCAAAAGAGAAAATGCAGTTAGAAATGAAGAAGCAAAAAAAAGGCTTGACAGAAAGTGCAGCCAATCCTAAATAAAGCAAGCTTATTTCCTCACCTGGCATTTACTTTTCTTTGATTGGCATATGACAGTTTGAAAGAGCAGTCCAGGAGCGTGTTGTGGAATGACCCATGAAAGACAGAACTGGCAGAAGAATGGGAAACATTTGAGAAAACAGAATGTGTCTGCATTCGGGTAGCAGCTCCTCTAACTTGTTAAATCCAGTATACAAGAGGTCTTTATACATTTTGTTTCTTGAAGACAACAGTCAGTACTATAGCTATATTGTCTTTAACCTTTTAAAAGCCCATGTGTTCTAGTTCTACTGGATCATAGTTTTTACTTGTACTAGGACAAATAATAAAATAATAAAATAATAATAATGATAATGATGATAATAATAATAATAACAACAACAATAACAACAACAACAACAACAACAACAACAATAATAATAATAATAATAATAATAATAATAATAATAGACTTGAGAAATGTTTCTTCCCAAGTCTACTCCTGAAAAACGAGTACTTTTCCACACAAGCAGAACATTTTTATTTTTAAGTGAATAAACTACACTTGAACAAATCACTGTCCCTTTGGGGCATTGGGTTTAAGACAGCAAAGGGTATTACTCTCAAGCACTGGAAAGATTTTTCCAGATCTGAAAATAGATTAACATATGGCCACTGGTCATAACAACGGAAAAAACAAAAACCCAATAAAACAAAACAGAGGAAGCAATCCTCTTGGTAAATCCTCCTCTGATCAAACATATGGAAGGTAGGCCACAGACTTTATTGTTGACTCAGTATTTATGCACTCAGTTTGCATTAAGTTAGACTATTGAATATAAATCAGTTTGTTCAAGCCAACTTGACAGGAAGATCCCTAGGACACCAAAAGTCTTCTTTGTTCTGCCAGAGGCAAGTGGAACTAATTTTTAAATCCACCCATCCAATTCAGGGCCTGAGCCGTCTCACTCCAGGCACGGATATTCTGGGGCCTCAGAGGGGCACCACGGTTGCTCAGTTTGGTCCCCTTGCTATGGACAGTCAGTCTCCTATGTTTCCAGAGCTCTGTATCATTTCTGGAATCTCAAGTCAGCTCTCAGACCTCCAGCACTTTCTTATGGAAAGCCTTAACTTTCCATAAAACTCTGGGAGCACCACAGGCACATCTCATCAATTCATCTATTCATTTATTTATTCATTCATCTATCATTTGCACCAATTAGATCATCATATAATTTTCGTTTTGGGGAACAACCCTATATACATGTATATATATGTATATATATATATATATATATTTATTTCTTTATTTTAGTATCTCCATTTGACCTCTAATAAAAAATGGAATTAATGAAAATCATGTATTAGTAGATTAGTAGCATGGGGAAATATCATATTTGGTATTTGGTTTTGCTTATAAATATTTGTAGTGTAACATCCCTTGTATTTTTTCCTTCCTCTAGACAAGTTGGCATTAAGAATGGAATGTTTTTTTGGCTAAGCTAAGCAGTTTTGTCCTAATCTTCAAGTTGTTCCATATGATTTTCATGAGTATAAGGAAGTTGCATGAACGATGTATGAAACATTGGCAAGGTATAGTGTATAATGCCACGTCATGTATGTTTTTCTGCATCTTTCATATTAAAAGGCTGTCTGGTTATCAGTCTCTAGCCTGCCCAGTGGGTCCCGGATGGCAGAGGCGGCTGGGGAAAAAAAGTGACCATCTCTCCCCTCCCGGTCTCACATGAGCCACCCATAAGGCCCACCTACATTAGTCTGACATAGAAAAACACTGGGCCCTCTGGGATGAACCCAGAGCCACGGCAGAGCCTGGAAACCTACCCATGGTGTATTCGATATGCCAAAAACAGTAACAATAATAGACTTCATTCCCAATGTATGGAAATGTTACTGGTGCCCGCTCAAGCAAATCGATGAGCAACGGGAAGACAAATGATCTCTCTCTCTCTCTCTCTCTCTCTCTCTCTCTCTCTCTCTCTTTTTTTTCTATCTATCTATCTAATTTGTTTACCTGTTTATCTATCTATTGATTGAATGATTGATTGATCGCTTTTTGGGTCATGCCCGGCAATGCTCAGGGGTTAGTCCTGGCTCAGCACTCAGGAATGAAGCCTGGTGGTACTCGGCGGATCATAGGGGATGCCGGGGATCGAACCTAGGTTGGCTGCATGCAAGGCAAGCGCCCACTGTACTATTGCTCTGGTCCCCGAGGCACATTTTAATATCTGATCACAGGACATTTAGAACATGAACAGGATCTCTACTTGGAGCTATCGTGGAGTCACTGGTACCCAAGTTACCTTTCCTACTGAAGACAATTATGGAGCTAGGAAAAATATATGTGGGAACTAATCTTTGATGTCAAACCAAAGGCAGTGCAGGACTTCGCATGCAGAGAGACGGGAAGTCCATAGACACTCACAATCTTGGGCTAAGGACATGCTGTAGGCTGGACAGAAAAGTGGCACAAGCTGAGAACAGCATCTCTCTGTGCTGGGGGAGCAGAGATTGATATCCAGTACTACTGGATTGGATTTTTTCCTTTTGCAATGCTGGGGGAATCAAACCCAGGTTTTCACACAGGCCAAGCAAGTGCTCTTTGTCCGAAGTTAGACCCTTGGCACTAAAGTGCTCGGAATTTTAAGAACAGGACACAGGATGATATGAATGAGTGGTACAGCCATACATCCAAAACACAGAATCAACAAAACTGAAAACATGAGATCTAAGCTGCAACCACTGAAACTTTGTAATGTGCCTGTTGAGCTGACAGGCAGGGATGGGAAGGGTTTGGGGTGGGGAGGGCAGGAACACTGGTGGAGGGAAGTTGACACTGGTGGTGGACTGGTGTCGAAATATTAAATGAATAAAACTCAACTGTTAATAATAACCGTAAATCATAGTTCTTTAATTAAAAATAGATTAGGACACTGAAGAAGAACCCCAGAAATTCCTGTGACGCTCTCAAGTGTTTAGCAAAATACTACTGAGGCTAACAGGACAAGTCCCTACAAGACCAAGACGGGAAAAAAATAAAAACCCAACTAGCTGTGGGGCTGGGGGGTCACAAAAACTTTTCTGACACTGTACAAAGCTCAGAGACACATGAGGACATCAGGCTACATTGCTAGGTCTATCACTGAACGCCCAGACACTCACATGAAATACCACATAGGCAGGTCCCAGAAGCACAGGTAGTCTGAAGACTATGAACTACGATCTGTGCATTGTAATAGAGTTCAAAAAGTACTTCTGGTTCACATGGGTTCACTACTTTAGTCTACCAAACATTTTAATACATTTCGTCAGTTCCCTATAATTTCTTTTAAAAATTAAAATTGTTCTAGTTCAAAATTGCCAAAACTTAGAGAATTAATCAAGATGCTCCCGAGATGTATGGATAAATAAATGAATGGTGGGACATTCAGGCAATCAAATACTCAGGAATGAAAAGAAATGCATTATCAAACTATAAAAAGATATGAAGTGAATTCTGGGGAAAAAAACCAAAGTGATAAAAACAATAAAAATACAAAAATAGAGGCAAGCTATATATGGAAGTTCAATCTTTCACTCACTTTTGTTATGAACCTAAAAGTTTTTCTAAAAAAAATCCACAATTTTCATGCTTATAGTTAAAAAACAGGCAATAATCCTTCTAGATGCAGTCTGGTCTGACAATAAATGAACTGACTAGAACAAAATTCAACAGTCTTTAAATGATGAGAAAATCTGTACCATCAACACGTGATGTCTGTAAGATCCACCACACCAGAGCATGGCCAGAGTCTACAGGAGCTAGCAAGTGTGACCCATGACAGAGCAGGGCAAGAACACTCAAGCAACAGAAATATACACCTCAAATGACCCAGATTCTGAAGACTTTTACAGAGAAGAAGTTTAGCAGTTCCAAGATTTCAAGGAAAATATGATTTTAAAAGATTAAGTGGGAAACAGCAGCAGACAAATTAAAACTGTATTAAATAACTAAATGGAAGTTCTAGACCATATGATATCGAAATGAAGATTATATCAGATAGTTTTAACAGTTAATTAGACTTATGGTCAGTGAGCATGAAGAAGAGAAATTGTTCTCTGTGAAGAACAGAGATAATGTAGGGGAAAAAAAACAAAGTCTAATGAGGCAATATCAAAACGTGTAATCAGAAGAGAGAATAGGGTGACTAAACATTCAAAGAACTAATGACCAAATTTGACAAATATTTTTGAAAAACATTGATCTAAAAAGCTTAGTGAACCCCAGGTTAAAAAAAAATAAAGAAAAACACACCTAGTAATATTAAAGTCAAATTTATGGAAAACAATAAACAGAAAGTTGTGAAAGCAGATGGAGATAGAGACCATATTATATGTGGAGGAATAACACTGCAAAAAAATGGCTAATTTATTAGAAACAATTTATAGAGGCCAGGAGGCAATGACACGCCTTCCTTGAGGTACTGTATTAGAAAGTAAAACAAATCCAAAAAAATTCCATCAACCCAATATTCTAATCTTTCAAAGATGAAGGGAAAATAAAGGCATTTTCATTTACATGGAACTCACAGCTAACAGACCTGCAATACAAAAATGCTAAAGAAAATTCTCCAGGCAAAAGAAAATGGATACCAGATGGCAAGTACACAATGTGTGTGTGTTCATTCAAATGCTACTTAAAGTGCATATGACCATTTAAAGCAAATATTATAGTCCCATACTCTGGGACGTTTACACACACAAGTGTGAACACACATATATATGAGAGTAACTACTCAAAGAATTAGGGTGGTGAGGTGGCATTATATTAGTTGTAAGTAAACTACAAAGAGGTTAAACTATACATTGTGATTCCTATAGCAGTAACCACTAACACAAGACGCTCAACTAGCATAGGTACAAAGTTAGTATAAGAATTAAAAGAAAGACTAAAGTGTAAAATTAAACCATATGAATACAAACATCAAATGGTAAAGTAAATGCTTCACTTAAGAGGCATAGATTGTCAATTAAACTCTACCTAGGGTAGGGTACATAGTACCCTGCTTACAACTTGCATGCAACCAATCCTGATTTGGCACCCAGCCCCACACATCCCCTGAGCACAGCCAAATTCAGGCCTGGAAGACCCCAGGTAACATCAAGTGGCCTGAACAGTCCTCTGCACAGCAGGGCCTGAGAAGCTCAATGCATTCTCGAGCCCTTGCATTGAACCCAAAATTGACCAAAACTGACCAGCAGTGGCCCCTGGGACTCAAGGCCATCATTTGGGAGTCCCTCCTCACATTCAAAGCAAACAAAAACAGTAAAACTATATACTACCCAGAAAAGATCTTAAATATAAAGAGGGAAGATGGAAAAAAGATACAAAGATACATGTGTCAATACTGGACACCCCCTGCCCCAACCCAGATATAAGGAGTGTTGCCAGGGAAAATGTCTATTACCTAATTGCAAAGCTTCAAAAATGCTTGCAGCAATGCAATGATGATTTGCTTTCCTAAGGAAAATTATTATGATGTGCACGCCCCACCTTGTACAACCAAAACAATGCTTATAGTGGTTTGATTCATTACCTAGGAGCCTCCCAGAATCCAGTAACAGGGAAAAGGATTTTATTAAGTGGAATGCACAAAAACATAAGAAATGATGGATAACAGGCAAATTTGTGGATGAATTTCACAGATAACAAGCTGACTGAACAAACCTGGGCATAGCGAAACACTCATTGTAAGGTTTCATTCATATAAAAGTCTGAACAGACTAAACTAATGTGTGTGAAAAACACCAGAACAGTGCTTATGTGTAAGAAAGGGCAAGGGAGAACTTCCTGGGATTCTAGAAATGTTCTATCTAGATAAATAGGAGTTATATATGTCAAAGATCATTATAACTGAACACTTGGCCTCTGTATGCACATCATACCTAAGAGGGGGAGAGGAAGAAGAAGCGGAAGGGGATAAGGAATGGAGAGTAAATTACAAAGTTCTGACCTAGGTTTCTAAACTAGTAGACCAGCTAATCATTTGAGGAAGGATCAGTGATGCCTTTGGCTACAAATTTCTCTCAGATTTAGAGCTCTTGGAAAGATAGCTACTGTACAAACCACTTTTTTTTTTTTTAACTTTCCTATCTTGAGAGTATGGGTTCTTCCCAGATGTCTCTCCTTCTGGCCATAAAAAGTTGATTTTTCCCCCAATATACGGTAATGTTCAGAGCCAGAACACTTTCAGTTTGGCTTCCATAGACCACATGGAAACAATGGGAAAAGAACATGTAATTGGACAGCAGGAGTTTGCTGTTACAACTTCTTTACAAGTAGCCAAAGAAGCTAAAATTAAAGTCTTTTACGATGTTGTCATAATAATCCCGTGTTTGGATTTTAATCTTAGCAAATGTTCATTCTGTCTTCTAGTAGGTGCTCTTATGTCCCCTAGTGGATACAGGTTGATATGAAGGAGGAAAGATCCTGGCTGAGTGAAGATCCCGACATCCTAAACACATGCTGTGCCCACATTCTTTTCTAGACTGATGCCTTGTGCTATCTAGTTTGCCATAAAGAAAAACACTGACACATCTGAGCTGGTCCACACCTACCGGTGCCATGTATGGTCATATATAAGGGCAAGACTGAAACATAAACTTGCGTTATGGCTTATGTACAAATAAATGCCAAATGAGCTGAACACTTTAGCCTGACAATACTATACTAAAGAACTGACATCTCCACCATACATATATTTTTAAAGATGTATAACCTAGTTATAAAAAAGACTTCAAAAAATGTGGGGAACAAAGATTTAGCCTTAATAGAGAATTTTCCCTTTTAATAAGGTGTAGAAAATCTAACTTAATGTGTTTTGGAGTGTGAAAAAAGATACTCATTACAGTTGAGTCTATGTTTAAGTTGATTATGCAGATCAGGGTTTAGGCATAATAAATGGAATCACTAATGCAAACAAGTTTTTTTTTAAAATAAAAGGCTTTTTCCTTTCTAAACTGTAAAAACTTTAAGAAGTCTTAAAGATGCAATTTCTCTACCCCAAAACACATGCATTTATACTCATATAAGCCATGCATGCAGTCAAATATGAAGAGGTTTTCAGACTGTGAATATTATAGAAACCCATTTTTTCACAATTAGACCTGGGATTCATACTGCTGATATAAGAACCACATTAACACGTTTTCATGAAATGGAACAGTAATACAGAAAAGCAAGTTTCCCTTTGGTTTGCATACCCCCATTTCCACCTGAGTGTATCAATGGAGGGCCTGGAGCTCCATGGGATCTGATATGACCATTCCACAGCTAAGTTTCCTGGCAAGTGGGAGTGAAGACTGAGATACAAAACCCTGTTCTCCTCTGGCATCTCTAGTATCACCACCTAATTCTGGCTCCTTGCTCACTTAAGCAAGAAGCAAATTTCCTACTTATTTTGCATCCACTGGACTTATTATCTGCCTCACATGGTATGTGTTCAATCAAACTATAGTTTTAATTGGCAATGCTAAGAGTACAGGTTTGATGGGGGATGTCCATGTTTGTTCTCCATTCTAATTTTTCTCTGCAGTTCCACTTCTGAGCACGTGTTATATACTCTGTAAATGATAACAAGTAAAGGAACAATAGGGGCAAAATACTAGCAGTTTTACTTTATTGTTGCAGGACACCTAAAAGCCTAGGCCTCTGCATCTGCCCTGGATTGCCTCCTGCAGGTCACTTCATAGATAGGGGGTAGTCTGAATGTGGCAGTCATATCTGACCATGTATTCTGTACTGGCTGGTATAAATATTCTCTCATGCTACCACAATCATCGTGGGACTAACTAGATCTTACCAGCATATTTGCCTGGCCACGTAGGATCCCTAAGTAATTAGACCAGAGAGAAATGCTGTTTGCTTCCAAGCAAACAAGCATGGCTCCCTGATATACTCAAAGGCAACTAAAATACAAAACTACCATGAAGTAGAAGAGACTTGTGAAGCCTTGGAGAAATATTTAACTGGCATTAGTATTAGTCTTTGGTACAGAGACATGCCATCTCAGAAACCCCCCTTCTCTACCCTATAAAGGCATTTCCAGGCAGATCTTGGCTCAAAACACTAGCATATAAAAGGGCCTAGGTGAGGTGCAGGGAGGGATTACCTAAGGGCATTTGACTCTCCCTGCTTTCCATAACAGTGGGAGGGAGGTCTGAGTTGCAGGGGTATAATACTAGCCTGCTTCCTCTCACGGCTTCTTTTTTGGGCTCTCTGTGAGCTCACACCCTTCTTGGGAGTCTTGTCTTCTCCTTTTACAGGGCCTTAACACGTGGTGGCCGCCATCTTGGCCTACATGTGGCTGGGGTTCTAGCCGGGAATCCTAAGCACCGGGCTTTTCCTTTTGCTGATTTGTATGCCTGAATCTGTGATAAGTAAAGCCTTTTAAAACTGCATCGGATTCCTCAGTCTTCATCCATTCCTCGCCGGCTTTGGAGGTAGAAGGGAACTCGCTTCCCGGCACTGTCGGGATCCCGGTGGAGCTCCCCAACACTTTATGTTTTTTGTTAAAATTAGAACTTAAGAGTCACCTTAAAATAAAAGAGGATGCTTGAGCGTATACAGACACAATAAATTTATATTTCAGAAACAACGTTTTAGAGCAGGTCCTCATCAATAGAAAGCACTGTAGTGTGATGTGCACTTGGGAGGGGAGCCAAAAGTGAAGAAACTCTCAAGTCCATGAATAATACCATGCACATATATGCACGCCATATCTGCAGCCAAAAGTGAAGAGACTCTCAAGTCCATGAAAAATACCAAGGAAAGAATCCTGGGGCAAACTAACACTGGTCTTCACAGTATCAGCTGCAAAAGGACAGGCACAAAAACTTTTCCTCTTATTAATTCCCCAAACTTCCAAGGAGGAAAATGCTGTTGCAGTAAATCTCAGCTCAGAGCTGTCTGTTTCTTATAAATGAATCTTGATTTTAAGTGAGATAGCAACTTATTTCCAATTTCCACCTAAAGTCTTCTTGCTCAGGAGGTCTTGCCAAAGGTCAAAACTACCACAAATGTGTGGGAGCAGAGGTTAGGTAAGACAGAGAAAGGAACAATGGACCAATGATTGTCGAAAGTCTATTACAATCCATAACATGTAAGAGAGGGAGAGAGAGAGAGAGAGAGAGAGAGAGAGAGAGAGAGAGAGAGAGAGAGAGAGAAAAGAGATGGAGAACCTGCCATAGAGGCAGGCTAGGGGGGAGGGTGGGGGACATTGGTGGTGGGGAGGTGGGCACTGGTGGAGGGATGGGTGCTGAAACACTGTATGGCTTTAAACCCAAACATGAACATTTTTGTAATTGTCAAAAATAAAAAAAAAAATTTTTTTAATTTTTTTTATTTTTACAATTACAAAGATATACAATTAAAAAGTTCATATTTGGGTTTTGGTCATACAGTGTTCCAGCACCCATCCCGCCACCGAGCCCATCTCCCACCACCACTCCCGTCCCCGGTTCCCCCCCCCCCCCCAGCCCTCCTCCATGGCAGGTTCAAAAAAAAAAGTCTTCTTGCGATCCTGAGATGAAATGGGAAGAAAAAGCAATCTAGCCACCTTCTTTATGTGGTTCCCTTTTTATCATATCTTAACAAAATGTTCTTTCTCTTGGAGGTAAAAGTGTCTTTGATTTGAAAGAATAGGCTTGCAGTAAGTAACAGCTATTTTGAGAAGAAAATTTCAATGAGGTACTCAAAGTCCCCCCATTCAAATGGGAAAGAGTAAACTTCATTCTCTTTGAGAGTCCCTGACCCAGACCACACGCAGGGAAACCAATACTCCTTCTCTCAATACCATGACAGAGAGATGTTTACAGGATCCCTATGATATCCACCTTTCAGGGGTTTATTCACTCCATGAATAATTCCCTCATCATCAACGCCAATACCTGTGATTTGCTTCTAAGACTCATATACGGCCAAGGTGTATGTTATTAGAATAAGTAGTAATACTGTAGCAGCCCATGTGACAAAGAAATGTGGTGGCTTCTGAGAACTGGGAGTAGTCTCCTGTCAGTATCCAGCAAAGAGTGCAAGGCCCCAGTCATGAAGCCACAAGCAAATGCATTCTGCCAAGATCCTGAATGAGCAGGGAAGTAAAACTTGGAAGTGCCTTCAAGAAGACTCAAAGGCAAGCCAATAAAATGTTCTAATGTATTTAAGGTTTGAACCACTTAATCAATAATTGCTATGAATATTTGCTGACTATCTCATTCATAACAGGAAGCATGAATTAACTAATGGGTATATAGTTGGAAAGAGGCATTCAACTAAATGAAAGGGACAACATATCCTAAGTGTTATAAAGAAAACAGAATAGGAGTCAAAGGGCTGGAGGTAGCTTCTTAGAAAACTTGGAACTGACTCTTGAAAAAGATACATTAAAACTGACATTTGAAGTACAAGATGGCATCAGCCATGCAAAGAGCCAGAAAAAATTAATTCTAGGTTGAAAACCCAAGTGCAAAGATCTCAGAAGCAAGCTACAGTATTCAAGAAGCTGAATTAAGGCAATGTGGCCAGTACATAGCAGGGAAAGGAGACAGTAGTCAGAAATGAGACTAGATACATAACCGAGAACTTTATGGGGACACAGGATCTGACACATATTTTCAAAGAAACATGCGGTTTCTAGAAAACTGGTTGGAAAAAGATTAAGGGATCAGAGAGCTAGTACAGGAAAAGGACACAAGTCTTGCATCCACGAGACCCAGGTTCAAATCCTCAGTCACCAAATACAGTCCCCTGAGACCCACCAGTAGCTCTTAAGTGAGTAAGGAGCCAGGACTGGACCCCTGAGCACCCCATAAGGTGTGGCCCAACAGCCCCATAATCCCCTAAAAACAGAAAGAAAAAAATACCAGGGAGTCCTGATAAGAAACTCACAACATATGAAAAGTAGAGGTTTGCTCTCTGGGGGTGGGGGGGGAGAAGTATATGGAGCTAACATCAAGGGGAACTGATGGGAAAAGGAGGAACCAAGCATTCTAATAAATGTATTTTTCTAACTGAGGATAGCTTTATAGCTTTGTTAATTGAAGGTTAGTGATGCCATTCATAGAAACAGAAAGGAGGGCAGAGAAGGTTAGTTTGAGGGTAAACTGTTTAGGACGTTGGTGAGGGCACTTAGCATTTTTGACAGATGTGCTCAGTCTGGGATGTTTATCAGACTAACAAATTGAAAGGGTGAATTCCATGGGATGGGTTTAAGCATTCACAGTCTCAGTGGTCCAGAGAACAAATGGGAGGAATAAACATCTAAGATCTTACAAGGGAGGGAGGAAGAGGATTCAGCAACATCAAGTACAGTATTGGAAGGAGGCATGTTTGTAAGTAGCCAAAAAATACATTTTTGCAGTTATTACATGCAAATGATTCAGAAATTCACTTTTTTAAACAGGGAGCTGCTAACTCCCTCCATGTTTTAGGAGTGCTGTCTCCATGATCCTTTCTGTGTACAGATAGTGTTCCTACTGTGTACACACTGTGCTCACTGAATCAAGGACCAGCTCACTTGTGACTGGCAATTTATTAGCAAGTATTTGTGACAGAGCAGAATTTTCAAGTGTGAATCCATGATTTGGTGCAGAACTTCTTAGCATAAGGGGACAAGACAGAAAGTGTCTCAGAGAACTAAGCCATCCAAGTTATCCGAAATACCTGTATAAACCCATTTTCCACATCAGTGACATCAGGAAAGATATGGGGGCTAACAGATGTTCACAATTTTACAATCCAAACTTAATTCGGCTTCACAACCCTCTGATCATTGTTGAGATTATTATAACCTCCCTTTTGCAGAAGAGGAAACTAAGATAGACACTCAAGTAAATTGCCCAAGGTCGTGCTGCTGGAGCACAGCTGAACACAAAGCATCTATCTCATGAGCAACCTCAGCTCACGTGTATGGGACCCTGGTTCAGTCCCCAAGCCCACCCCCTGCCCAGAGCCTGTGTAGCCCTAGATGCCCCAAGTACAACCGGATGTGACCCTTTGAGGTCTCCTGAACATTGCCAGGGTGGTGGCTGCTGGTGCTCAGGGCTTTCATAATGCTACATCCCCCAGCCCAAGCTTTGAACCATCGGCCTGGTTTGCCAAGTACTGCAGGAGAGAGGCCCCCAAGCCCTCTGAGAACTGCTTAGGGGGGGGTCCCTCATCCAGCAATTTTTTTTTTAAAAACGACCCTGTTTCTCATAAGTAATATCACTTGATCTAGAAATGTAAATTCCAATTCTGTTGCTTGGGTTGGGTTACAAAGAAACCCCATAGGTTTTACCTATTTTTTGTTTTTTAAGGTAAAGTTTTAGTAACAATTAGGAATATATACATATATGTAACTATAATACATTTACATATATATTAATATATATAATATATGTAATATATGAGAGACTCACAGACATGGGGCAGAGCTGCTACTGGCTCTCCCTGTGCCCAGTCACTCACCTGGAGCCCGGGAGGGATGGCAGGTTCTAGCCCTGACCCGCCACCCCAGCAGAACCTCGCAACAAGCCAGACGACCCCCACTCCATGAGGGCCTCCATTTTCCACATCTGGACTTCCCCTCGTCAGAATTCCACCCAGCAGACCAGCCTATTACAGCCTGGCTCGTGCAGCTGCGCAGTTCATCAATAAATGCTGGATTTAGAGATGACTACAAGAGTATGCTACCCGCATGGCAGATCCTGGCAAGCTACCCATGTCGTATTTGATATGCCAAATACCAGTAACAATTATAGACCTCATTCCTATGACCTGATGGAATGGTTTGAGGCTCTTTATGTTCCTGGAACAAGCAGGTTCCCTTGGGCTCTACTTGCATGAGACAGGACATATGGAGATGTTACTGGTGCCCGCTCGAGCAAATATATGATGAACGGGAAGACAGTGATACAGTGATTAAATATATATTTTATATATATATATATATATATATATATACCCCATACTATGAGGGCCGCCAATTTCAGCATCTGGACTCCACAGCTCGTCAGAGCTCCACCCAGCAGAAGAGTTGATCTTTCCCTGTTTCATGAGGCCACTTTGCAGCTGCACGGTTCATCAATACATGCACGAGAAGAGATGCTACTAGAAGAGTATCCCACCTGTACGCCAGAACCTGGCAACCTACCTGTGTTGTATTTGACATGCCAAAAACCACTAACAATTATAGACCTCATTCCCATGACCTGAAGAAATGGTTTGAGGCTCTTCATGGTCCTGAACGAGCAGATGCCCTTGGGCTACACTAGCATGTGACAGGACATATGGAGATGTTACTGGTGCCCACTAGAGCAAAACGATGAATAATGGGAAGACAAGTGATACAAGTTTTTATTTATTATATATATATATATATATTCAGCCAGTCAACATTTGATAATCCCGTTCTGGTTTGATAATCCCTGGTTTGATAATCCCATTCTAGATCTGTTAAGGAAAACTATGGTTAAGTCTACAAGGTAATCAAGGTCAGTAGCCATAGCTCATCTGCACCGGCTGGCCCTGTTATAACAGCATGTGCAACTGTTGTAATCTGTCCTTTTTTTTCCTGGCGTACAACAATTGGAAGGCAGCTATGCTCACCACTATACCACCAATGCAACAATTGGATATACATCATTTAAAGGTAAAGGCTAAGGGGCCGGAGTGATAGTCCAACAGGTAGAGCATTTGCCTTGCACGTGGCGGTCTGTGCCGGCCCGGGTTCGATCCCTGGCATCCCATATGGTCCCTCGAACAGGAGTAATTCCTGAGTGCAGAGCCAGGAGAAACCCCCTGAGCATTGCCAGGTGTGACCCAAAAAATGCAAAAAAAAAAAAGGGGAGATTAAGTTTTGAATTTCTCCAGTAAATTTTGGTGGATCTGCTCAAAAAATTTTCTAACTGCTGTTTACATCGGGGAGGTCACTTATTGAGAAAGGCACCTCTCATCCTCATAATCAGAAAAGGGTGGGTCCTCAGCAGCAGTTTAGTCTTAAGAGGCTCAGGGAAGGAAGAGGCTGTGATAATACAGGAGGAGGCCTCTCCCCTGTCCTTTCCACCCTTTCCTATAACTGATTTCAAAGAGGAATAAATGCAGTAATTTAACTTACAGGATTTTTTTTTTTTACAACCAAACCTGTCCTCACTAACATCTATTTCCAGAGACTGAACGTGGTAAATGATTTTAACTTTCTTTACTACAACTCTTGCGACAACCACTAAGGGAGCATTCAGAACTTGGACCTAGGAATTAGGAACTAGGAAAGCTAAAAATGGTAGCATACCATGATCTTAGGTTTACAACTGAATTGGCCATAATCTAGTTTGTTGGCTTTATGTCAACAAAAGTGTTTTCTTGACCCATGCCTTATGTAAAAAACAGGCAAGGAACAGAGGCTGTTGCAGGCTGAAAATCGCAAGGCAAGATCCCAATAGGCTGAGCAGGGATTTTCTTTGCCCTGGGGGACTGAATTTCCTTTTTCAATTCATCAGCTTCCTCTTCCTAAATGGTTAGATAACAACTAAAGTAAAACTGATCTATTAACTGTATATATGTGTGTGTATGTGTGTGTGTGGGGGTGGCCACCCCTCTTTGTCTTCAATTTGTTTGGCTGTCTGTTGAATGCTCAAATGCTAGGGCCAGATTTAAGAACCCAGAAGTAGGAATTCTTAGAGCTGGCAAGCCATATCATTATTAGGACATGCTAATAATGTAAGTGATATGCATATAAATGATATGCAATTTAACAAGGAGCGATATGCAACTTAACAACAAAATATAGGTGCTTCTGGAGCTAAAGCAAAGGCAAAAAATAATTAGGAATTTTGTGAGAGTGCAAAGCTTTGCCTTAAAAGCCTTAGCTAAGTTTACTGAGAAATTAGGCTGCTCTACAAAATAACAGGTATAGAGGCTATCAAATGTAAATCAAAATGTTTTCTTATGTTGGTATCTAAAACTTGGTAAAACTCAAGGGCTACTTTTCATGTTTACAAGTAAATGTTTGCTTCTGTATAAAAATTGTTAAGGTTAAATTTGTGATTTGGAATAACTGGTAAAAATTTGTCCAGAGAACAAGAATGGGGGGGAGGGTCTGTTTGTACTGATTAGTAGTTTTCTCTCCTGGAAAAAGCTTCCAGTCCCCCACCCCGAACCCCTTCTCAAGGTTCATTGTCTATCTAAGAACCAGCTGATAACAAACTAGAGAAAAAGGAAGTGGCTGTTTTACAAAGAGCTGAGCCCCTTAAATTATTGGTTTTTAAAAGGGCAGAATTGAAATTGGTTCGCATAGGACATAAAAACGTGTGCTATCGTTGAGGTCATTTTATTTCAGGTCAGCTTTGCTATCAAGTATCAAAATCTAGGAAAACTTTAGCAACGAGTGTGAAATCCTCACTGTTTCATGGTAATGATGTGTTTTAACCCTGTAATGCCTCTATATAAGTCCTAAACACCAATTTTTAAGAATAAAACTCTTAAATATTCTTGGTTAATTGTTTTAAAGTACACTGCCTAGCCAAATGTATATTTAGAAACTTCCTTAGTTATGTTAGCAAAGTATTGTTTTGTAATAAAACATGTATAAGACAAAATCAAATTCTAAAAAAGTCTGAAAGTGTTAAAAAAATAACTAATTTGTGCTGTTAATGGTTTTTTTCTTTTTAAAAAAACAAAAGAGGAGTCAGCCCATACCAGCATTGGTGCATTGTTTACCTTAAATATTTTAATTTTTTTTTTTAAAGTAAGCTCCCTCTCCCCTTTCATTGCCATCGGCAACAACAAGAAGCTAAACCAGATATTAAGGTTCTATGGAAGGATCCAGTCACGGGAATGAGGAGAGGTCCTGACCCTCTCACAACTATGGGTGGTGGATTGGGTTATGAGTTTCTATCACTGAACTTTAACCCATTTGGGATCCAGCCCCATCATTAAAATATGTAGACTCATCCTCTGAGGAGTCCATTAACTGCTGCCCAGGGTGACAATGGTAACCTGAGGAAAAGTTCTTGTTTGCTTTATCCCCAGACTTCAAAGAGACACAGATACACTGGGCAGAGCTGCCACCTGCTCTCCCTGTGCTCAGCTGATCATGAGGCATCCAGGAGGGAAGGCAGGTTCTAGCCCTGGCCGGCCACCCCAACAGAGTCTCACAAGAAGCCAGAGGAACCCCCCCATGCCATGCTATCAGCGATCTTCATCATCCACACTCCACAGTTCGTCAGATCTCCACCCAAGAGATTAAGCCAATCTCCAGCCTGGCTTGTCAGAAACCCGACCTACAGAGACCCACCCTTCAGAGGAGAGTATTTCAAGCCCAGGAATGCTTGAACCACAGATGCAGATACACCAGGCAGAGCAACTACCAGCTTTCCACGTTGCTTGGTGATTTATCTCCGAATTACCATGAATATTATATCCACCCCTCTCAGAGAGCCCAGCAGGCTACTGAGAGTATACGCCCGCATGGCAGAGCCTGGCAAGCTGTCCAATGTGTATTTAATATGCCAAAACCAGTAATAACAATGATATGCCAAATACCAGTAACAATTATAGATAGACCTTATTCCCATGATCTGAAGGAATGGTTTGAGCTCTTCACGTTCCTGGAGCGATTAGATGCCTTTGTGCTATACTAGCATGCGACAGGACGTATGGAGATGTTACTGGTGCCCGCTCAAGCAAATTGATGAGCAACAGGAAGACAAGTGATATATACATGTATATAGTTTGTTTATATATAGTTTGTATATATACATTATATATACAAACTATAATGTATATATACATTATATATAATGTACATACACATTATATATAATGTATGTATATATATATGTATGTATATACATTATACATTTATATAACATATTATAGTTTGTATATATATATATATATAGTTTGCTTGCTTACAAGATTTTATTTTCTATTCAGTCATAAGGCATACCACGATGAAAAGATTCTGACAAAACAAATTTGCTTTTAAACATTTGGTATCACAATGTTTTATTACAAGTGCAGCCGGATATGGGCCTTATAAATGTTAACAGTGTCTATACAATAATGGGGCGGGGGAAACACAGAGACTTCTGAAGAAAGTGCATGGCACTCTGTTTTGACAGGTCACTGGTCTTTTCCATTAAGAAGCTGTAATTTCCTTTCTTCTGTTCCCTTTCCCTCTAATTTTTTTTTTATCTTTCTGCCATCAAGAAGAATCACAGCATTTTATTTGATGCACTTAAAATAATTACGATCTGCCATCTAGTCAGTTCAGCTATAAATGACAGATGTATTTCTTTCTCAAAGGAAACTTGAGCGCTTTGAGGGCTCAATGTTCAAAACTTGAACATTTTGGCTTGTTCGTCGCCAGTGGTAGAACAATGAGCATGGAAGTTTGGATGTTAGGATGCTCGTGTTGAAGGCAGAGGGGTATAGGGGCCTTCCAAAGACCGTTCACCCTTTCGCCTTCTGGGAAACTGTAGTAATCCTGAGGAGGTTCTAATTTGAACTTAAATTGTATTTTTTAAATAGAAATATTTGAAAAGTATTTATAGTTACCACCTCCCTCATACTGTTGGCAAACAGAACAGGAGAAAAGAATTATGTTCAAAGGCCTGCTGGAATTTCAATCTTCTAAAACTAGAGAAACTTATGGATCACATAATCCTTCACTTCACATTTGAGAATATCTAAAAGAGATAGTGAGTGAGTTATTAAATATAGGATAGCCTTCATATCATTGTTCCCCTCCTTGGGTAAGAAATACTGCTTGAGTTTCCTAAATTCAGTTTTCCTATAGCACAGTTCAAAAGACAAATATATAATAATTTTAAAAAACTAACCTTTTCTTTATTTGACAGTACCCAAGGGCACAGAAGGCAATACTGAAAATGACTAATTAAAATACTGTCTGGTAGCGACAATGGTTCCCAGGTGCCAGTTCATAACAAAGTTTTTGCTAATCAACAGCAAAATGAAAGAGTAATAAGAACACTTTTTTAATAAGGCGAATTTATTCAATTTAAACAACTGTCCTTTGATGTAGAATTATTAATTGCTACTACATATTTTGGTGCAAAACTAGCCTATTCTTTTTTCCTTGCCTTTGGCCAAGAAAAGGTTTAGAAATAAGTTTGTTCTTTATAATTCTAGATTTCCACCCCCCCTCCTCAGAGTTCCACCCAGCAGAAGAGCTGTTCACAGCCCAGTTTGTCAGTGAGCCACCCTGCAGCAGTCTTTTTTCAAGCCCAGCCCAGGTATGCCGATCCAGAGACTCACACACACGGGGGCAGACCTGCTACTTGCTCTCCCTGTGCCCAGCTGATCACGAGGCGTCTGGGAGGGATAGGGGGTTCTAGCCCTGGCCCGCCACCCCAGCAGAGCCTCGTAAGAAGCCAGAGGAACCCCCACACCATGAGGGCCGCCATTTTCCACATCTGGGCCCCCCTCTCCTCAGAGCTCCACCCAGCAGAAGAGCTGATCACAGCCCGGCAGTTCATCAATAAATGCTCGTGTTTTGAGGTGATTACAAGAGTGTTTCACCCGCACGGCAGAGCCTGGCAAGCTACCCGTGTCGTATTTGACATGCCAAATACCAGTAACAATTATAGACCTCATTCCCATGACTTGATGGAATGGTTGAGGCTCTTTATGTTCCTGGAGTGGGCAGATGCCCTTGGGCTATCTCCCATGTCACAGAACGTATTGAGATGTTACTGGTCCCCGCTAGAGCAAATCAATGATCTACGGGAAGACAGTGATACAGTGAACCCTAGATCATTAATTAGCTACTGCTAAGTGACAAATAGCCCTAAACCCTAGCAGCTGAAAACAACAAACCTTTTATTACCTCACAAGGTTTCTGGGGTTCAAGCATCAGGAGCCAGGTGATCTGGTTCTCATGAGGATTTCTTCTGAGGCTCCAGTCAAGGCGCCAGCCAGGGCTGCAGGCAGCTAAACGCTGACTGGGTGGAAGGATATGCTTCTACCAAGGCTCACTCCCTTAACTTCTTTAGAAGGCCTGAGCTTATCACATGGGGTTGACAAGTTCCTTTCCATATGGGTCTTCCAAGGGCTGCTCATGCAACCTAAGTCAGCTTTCAAGTGATCCAAGACAGCAAAGAGTTAGGATCAAACCCAAATGACTTTTGTAACAAGCTCAGAAGCAGTCATTACGTCTGGCATATTCCACATATTCCATTAGTGAGACGATCAGTGCAATGCGAGAGTGGCCTATACTAGAGTCTTGATACCAAGAGGCAGGGAGCCTTGTTGACCAACTTGGAAACTAGGAACAAGGACTACAAGTATTTTCAGAAATTGTTTTGCTCATGTGTGAAATCAAAAGTTGAGAAGTGATGCAGGGCATAAAAATTAAAGGTCACTGTGTCATTGTTCCAACACAACTAAAACCCTAGTAGATGATGAGTAGTTTAATTTTCTGGGCTTCACTTCATTAGAAAACAAAGGGTCTGGGCTTGAGACTCTCTTGGAGACTTATCAATGCTCATACACTACAATTTGACAACAGGATGATGATGATGATGGTAGCTACAAGGAGGAGGACATCAATGACAAACTTAATACTTGCCTCAGGTCATGAGGCTAGTAAATGATAGAGCCAAAACCTGAACTCAGGAAGCTGCACTGTAGAGCCCACACTATTTTATCCTTCGGAAATGAATAAAGGTCCTGAAAAAGATTAACCAAGTCAAATGACATCTTGCTGTATTACTGTCATCAACTCTAAAAAATGTCAGAATTTCCTCATTCATTCCTATAAAGTACTTTATAACTACCAGTTAACCATTTAACAGTCAGGATAGGTGCTTGCTACAGCGGGGAGCATAGTACCATAATTGGGTCCCTGGTAACACATATGGTCCTCTGGGGAGCCCACCAGGACTGAACACAGTGGTAGGAGTAAGTTCTAAACTGCTGGGTGTTGCCCAAAACCCAATATGAAATTAAAAAAAAATAAGTCTGGCTACAATAGAGCTGAATTATATATATCTACTGTTTTATATACCAAGCATGTGCCTTATACAATTTGTAATAATTATTACCACCCTGTGCTATTAGTATCATTTTCTCTCTTTCACAGATGGAAAACATGAAGCTCAAAAAACTCAATAACCTGTGCATGACTGAGTAGCCAGGCAAGAATATCAACTTGCATGGGTATGACATCATGTACCAAACATAATCTACTTGCCCTGATTGTCTCTGACAAGAAAACCAGGTCAATTCAAATAAAAAATGTTCAGTCTCATAAAAAAGAAAGTCATGATAAATATAATAAATCACTTTAAGAAAACTGGCTTTGGGGATTGGAGGGGATAGTACAGAGGGTAGGGCATTTGCCTTGCACACGGCCAGCCATGTTCGATCCCTAGCTCCCCCAAATAGTTCCCAAGCATGGCTGTGATCATCACTGGGTGTGCACCCCACCAGGGGTATTGTGATTAACCCCTCAGCATTACTGGGTGTGCGCCCCCAAATGAAAATTGTCTTAATAGAACCTTGCAACATGACAATGCCCTGAGTACTATGAAATGTCCATTGTAAAACTACCAACTTACTATACAGCAATGGTATCAGGTAATTTTGGTGAAGAAATGATAAACACTTAATAAAACACTTAATAAAACACTTAATAAAACAGTCAAGAAAACCTCTGCACAAGTTTAAGGTAGAGATGGGAAGTTGAGATTGTATTTTCCCTTTTACTGGCTCCTCTTCTTCCTCCTCTTCCTCCACCTCCTCTCAGGGTCACCCGAAAGAACTTAGGGAACCCAAGGGCTGTACCTCCTGGCTTCCCTAAAAACTACTTTTACTTTCCCAGGGAAATTTTAAAATAGCCGAGTTTAAAGACTATTGTCAAACATTATACAATTAAGCAGGCAATATTCGCAATATTTGCAATGGTGTCAAATTCTTTGCATTTGTCTTTGAAAACACAATCCATGTATACCAGGGGTCCTCATTACTCATATTCAATGTAGTTTCTCTTACCCTAAAATATTGTGAAAATACCACATTCCTTTTATCAAAATCTAAATATACCAGCAAACCTCATAGCTCATAGTCAGGGTCATTAAAGTTAGTTTTTTTTCCCTTCCTCTGTTTCCTCTGACTGTATGATCAATAACCCAAATACCAATACTCTTTGACATAAGACTTTCAAGCTGCTGAAGGCATTCCTTTGGTCTGGTAAGAAACAAGGAAAATCTAACTCTGGGCATGCTCATCATTCAGAAGAGGCACACCCAGGGCCTGAAAACAAGCCAGAAGTTGGGGGTGGGGGAATGTCAAACTTCTCCAAAGAGGGTTGCAGAGAGAACTCAAAGGGCTGGAGGGCACACTTTGCAAGTGGGAGGTCCAGCTGGTCCCTCAGAGTCACAGGGTCCCCTAAAAAACCAACAAGAGCTGCCCCCTCTCCTTCCCCAGCACAGAGCAGGGAGTAGTCTCTAAGCACCTTTGGATGTGGTTCCCCAACCAAACAAAAACAAAACAAAAATGACTTAAAAGACTTGCCAGAGGATGAGCATGAAAAACAGAGACCTACATTGTCAAGTTCGCTCTTCACTTGAGGAATTTCAAGCAAGACAAAGGTTGTCTTAAACAGTGCACACTCTTTCCATCACTTTGAACTAATACAGCAGGCAAAAAGCACGTCTGCTTTTAGCCATTGAAGAGGGACAACTGTCTTTTAGACCGTTGGAAAAGACTTTAAAAATGTAGTTGGACTAAGTGGAATGTGCCTAGTTTCTGTGGTCAAATTTCTGGAACTCGGCTGAAACAAGACTCTGGCTTAGGTCGTCTATGGTTTTCAACACACTATAAACATTAGCATTATTGATGCAGATCTGTCACTTGGAAGCATTTTACCCATATCCTCCACAGCGAGAAGCTTTACTTTCCCCCATTCTTCTCTGGTGACAACTTTGTGGAACTTACAAATTTAAAAGGCTGTCAAAATCTAATAATGAAATCATAGAGAAAGCTTTGTGGGGGCACAGATCAGAAAGAACCAAAATTAATTTTAGAGGATTTACTACGTAGGTTAGGGGTGAGTTTCTCTTTGTGATGCGAAATCAACAGAAGTAATACTCTCCCCTCAGTAAAGAAGCAGGAGAAATGAAATTAGTGCTTAGACAAGTCAAAGAACAGTTAGAAATACATTACAGAAAGCCAGACATAGGATCTGTATTGGATTTAAGCGCAAGCTGCCAGTGGCTTAAATCCAACACGCCGGGGCATACTTGCTTTAATAATGGCTATTATTGAAAGTGAGACATAGTTTTCATAACTTGCCTAGGAAATTCTTCCCCGTTTTATCAGTGACTGAGTTTAAAACCTGCTCTATGAATGTACATGAAAAATTGAAAGATGGTTTAAAAAGGAAACAAGTCAGAGAGTTCTTCCTTCCCTAAACCTCATGTTGTACCTAGAACTAGAAGTCCAGAGGCTAAGGATGCGTTTCCCTCCACCCAGGCCAATCCACTGGGTGCCTAGGGGAAGGAGGGCGTGTCCTTCCCCAGGCAGTGTCCAGTTCCCAAGTCAGGCAGAACCTCTACCAATTCTGTATCTCTTGAAGCATTAATGTGAGAGCTGAACTCCAAAGCAGTTGCCTTCTAAAAAATCTTAAAGTCCCATTTATTTATTTTTGACTGTGTCAACTTTGTCTGTGGTATCAGTTCACTGAAGGGACAGGGATGGGGGTAGGGTTTGGGGCGGCGATGGAATACCGGGACACTGGTGAAGAGAAGTTGATGCCAGTGAGGGGATTGGTGCTGAAATATTATATGCCAAAAACTCAATTCATTACTGACTTCATAAATCACAGTTCTTAAAAAAGAGCTGCATGGGGCCGGAGCAATAGCCAAGTGGGTAGGGCATTTGCCTTGCACGAGACTGGCCTGTGCTGGCCTGGGTTCTATCCCGGCATCCCATACGGTCCCCTGAGCACTTCCAGGAGTAATTCCTGAGTGCAGAGCCAGGAGAAACCCCTGAGCATTGCGGGTGTGACCCAAAAAAGGGGGGGAAAGCTGCATGGGGCCGGGGTGATGGTCCATCGGGTAGGGCATTTGCATTGCACGCAACCGGCCCATGCCAGCCTGGGTTCGATTCCGGCATCCCATATGGTCCCCCGAGCACTGCTAGGAGTAATTCCTGAGTGCAGAGCCGGAGAAACCCCTGAGCATTTCCGGTATGACCCAAAGAGCAAAAAAAAAAAAAAAAAGAGCTGCATTAACATGCCAAAGATGACTCCCACAAAGCTGAGTTGGCACAAAGGAGTTGTCCTCTGGCACACAGGGCCATGGGGAAAGTAGCTCAGTGCTTAAGCCATTCAATTCAGCAGGGAGCTAAGTCAGCACTACTTGAAGTCACCAATCCTGAAACTCCAAGTTCTGAGTCCTTGGTCCTTCTCCCCAAGCCTGGACAGTAAGGGAATTCCCCAGACACAAATGCTGAAGTAGCAGGACAAGCGTGGACACAGGAGCACTTCCACATCTTAGCACCATCTCATCATCCTGGCCCCTGTGTGCCTGAGTGGAGGGACTGACCCTTCTCTCATCTCTAACTGCTGAGCCTCAAGACTCCAGGTCTGAAAGAAGGGAATTCTTTTAAGACTAACCTTTCAAGTCTGATGCCTGGTCCTCTGAAATTCTTACTTATAGTTCCCAAAGGCAAACAGTAAAGGCCGGCAGATGTTGTCCCAAGGGTCTGGACAAAGTGCCTGTCCGGTCAGCAAGGATTTCCCGGTCACAGTTCTAGCTTCCCAGCACTGCCAGTACAAAGCAGCACAAACCAAGTAGCTTAAAACAGCACCCAGATTCTCTCATAGATGTGGAGCCGAAAAGTCTGGAATCAGGTGTTTTCGCAGTGGGCTCCTTCCAGAACCTCTGAGGAGACTCTCTCTGCCTCTCTCTCAGCAACCTTGGCCTGCCTTGTGGCTGTCTTACTCAACCTCATCCTCACAGGATGAAAATAAGGACATTAGTCATTGGACTAAGGTCCAGCCTCTGACCTTGACTTCTTCACTTAACCAAGTATATCTACAAAGACCCTATTTATTTTTCATTTTTTTTGCTTTTTGTTTATTCTGGCATGGAATTTTTTCAATGGAAAGCCATATATATATATTGCTATATATATATATATATATATATATACTATATAGAGAGAGAGAGAGAGATAGAGAGAGAGAGAGAGAGAGAGACTATTTCAAAAGAAGGCCACAGTTTGAGGTCCTGGGTAGACGCAGCTCCCCAAAAAAAGCACTCCAGACTGCAGCCTCTCCCTTTCACTCTTCCAATGGGTAAGAACAATCATCAATGGCAAAAGGCAGTTTGAAAAGTAACGTAAAATGACTCAAGAGAGGATGCTTTGGCTCCTTCCCATGGTTTCCAGTGCTCTACACAATCAGAGAAAGTTCTCTAGTGCCAACGCTCAGAGAAAGTTCTCTAGTACCAAACGCAGAAATGATCCCTGAAAGTCTAGTCTTAGGCATGAACTTTTTTGAAGTGGGTGGAATTAATTAGTAAACTCTTGAACTTATCACAAGCAACATCTAAAATATTCTGCCTCTCTAGTCAAATATTCTACTTTTCCTTACTAAAGATAAAAATTACGGGCTAGAAATAGTACAGGGAATAGATTCTGGCTTTGCATGTGGCCAACCCTAGTTCAATCCCTGATACCACATATTGTCCCCCAAGCACACCGGAGAGATCCCTGAGCAAAGAGCCAGGAGTAAGTCCTGAGCTCAACCCAGCCACCCCCCAAAAAAACAAAATCAAAAAAGCAAAACTAGGCTTCATCTCTAAGAAGAACTATAGTTATACCTGGTGAAGCAAAACCTACAAGAAAATCTTATCTATATACTATACAGCTCCATTCAGCTTTGTATGGTCAGTTCTGAAAGGGGAGAGGTCACCAAAGCTCTTACAAGAAACTGAAAAAGGCTCCATCCAAAGAAATAGCATGATAACAGAGAGAACAGTGAATATACACACATAAGTAGGAGAAACAAGGAGAAATTCTTCTGGTTTGCATTGCTAGGAAATTGAAGAAAAATTGTAGCTAAATATAAATAAACAAAAAAGAAATCAAGAATATAATACCACCAATGAGTTACAAATCAAGAGAGCATTTTTCAGAAAGTAAAAATGATTACCAAAATAAAATTTTCAAATAAAATAATTATAAGATAAAGTTGTGGGTATGGGTTCCCCCAGAGAAACATAACAGAAATCAGAAACTAAAGGTTTTAGAAAAGAGAGATGGAGAGGTTCCACTCTACAAAGTCCGGTACCCACCCTACAGGACTTCAAGAGATCAAAGGGAAAAGGAAAGAACCAAATGCATAGTACAAGATATTTTCCCAGAGCAGAAGGATGCGTTCATTCTGTAATGCTACACAAAGTGTTCAGTTCTCTGTGTACCATTTGTGTACCAAAAAAAAAAAAAAAAAAAGAAAGCCCACAGGCATATGAAAGATACAAACATACTTTCAGAGATGTGAAACTCAGACGACTCAAAATAATAAGAATTAGATCACCAGGAATACCACTGGGTGGTAGAGGACAACAGGAAGGATGAAATAAAATCTCTGAAGGAAACTATCATGTTTGACCTAGAATTCTACATCTAGTGAAACTGTTATTTAAGTGTGAGAGTAAAGCACCTTTTGGCAGGCATGAGCTGAGAACGTTGCCTCTTGCAACATCCAGTTATCCATCAGGGGTTGAAGTTTACTTCAATTTTTCTTTCTGAACTTTGATTATACTGTTAGTGTAATAATGTTTATACTTGCTTAATAGTATTTCTTTTAAAAGCTTATGGTAGAGGTATTTTTTGTGATTTATTTCCTCTCATCACTTACAGATTTTAAAATGGCATGTTGCATTTCTCAATGGGATCCAGATATAATTATAAAGAAATAGCCGCCAAGATTATCACAAATTTGGGGAGGAAAATCTGTTTCACAGAGAAATCATTTTTTTCTTCTAATCAGATCATTCTCTAAATTAATTTCTTCTTGTCAAAAAAATACCCAAAATGTATAGCTAATCATATATTTGAACTATTAAGAATTATACAGAATTACTAAATTAGTGTATCAAATCATTCACAAGAGGTTTGTTTCAATACACTTGACAGTTATTATAGGGATCATTATATCCTGAAACAGGTAATGTAACAGGAGCTAAATATAACAAAATCACATACTTGAGGTCTACCACTTTTTGTAAGAAAGAGATGCAATAATTCTTAGCTCAGCTGTATGACTGAAACCCAAACATGAACATCTTTGTAATTGTATATCTCACGGTGGTATAATAAAATATTAAAAAAAATTCTTAGTTCAGAGAGTCATATTCCAGGCTGCAGAGGTAATATAGGGGGTTACAGCACTTGTCATACACACAGCTGACCCCTGTTCAATTTCTGGCCCTGCCACAAGTGATCCTTGAGCACAGAGCCAGATGCTGGGCATGGCCCAAAGTCAGGAGTGTACAAGACAGAGAAATTAAAATTTGATAACATACTTTATTGCTTGATAAAAATATAAAAACTAACAGCACATATCATTTCTCCTTTCCCTTGTGAGATGCATAAATGAGAATCTAAGACCAAATAATGTTTTCTCCTTGGTAATGAAACAACACAGTGAAAGGTTTCTGGTCATGCCAAAATATGATCATTATGTAAAAGCTTAACTCTCAAAAGCAGAAGCTTTAAATTCACATAAGCTTAGCTTCAAATCTCAGTCCTATTACTTAATTATTTAATTATTTTTTTTTTTTGGGGGTCACACCCGGCAATGCTTAGGGGTTTCTCCTGGCTCTGCACTCAGGAATTACTCTTGGCGGTGCTCGGGGGACCATATGGGATGCCAGGGATCGAACCCGGCCAGCATGGGCCAGCCGCGTGCAAGCAAACGTCCTACCTGCTGGACTATTGCTCCGCCCAGTCCTATTATTAATAGACCCCTAATCTCCTAAAGCTTCAGAGGCTTCACGGATAAAATGGGGGAGAATTTGCACCATGCCTTAGTGAATGGGAAACAAAATGAAATGAATCACTATCTATCACTATCTTCCCGTTCATCACCGATTGGCTCGAGCAGGTACCAGTAACATCTCCATATGTCCTGTCTCATGCTAGTAGAGCCCAAGGGCATCTGCTTGCTCCAGGAACATAAAGAGCCTCAAACCATTCCATCAGGTCACGGGAGTGAGGCTTATAATTGTTACTGTTATTTGGCATATCAAATACAACACAGGTAGCTTGCCAGGCTCTGCCGTCGGGTAGCATACTCTTGTAGTCATCTCTAAATCCAGCATTTATCGATGAACTATGCAGCCAGGCGGATCTAACCACGCGGCCAGGCGGATCTAATGAAATGAATAATAAGTTTTATTACAACTAAGTCTTATCCAGTGCTGTTAGGATCGCCACCACCACCACCGCCACCACCACCACCACCACTGTGCTCTGCTAAGGAAGACAAAACAACACCCACAAATCAAAAGCTGGACTGACTTTTTTTTCTGCTTTTGATGCAAGTATTCATATCAGGTACAGAATCTTTAAAACGAAACCTTTGCACATTTGCATCTCAGAGGCCAGAGAGCTGCATAAATGTATACACCAGGCCAGAGTACTGAGGAGAGAGAGATGCTGAAGGGCTGCTGGTACACCAGAGGCTGGTGCACTTTCCTGAAAGGGAAAATGTCTATGCTGGCCAAGAAGGATCCCCCAATGCTGGACAGGGCCTGTAGGCAACTCCTTTTCACTTCTTAAACGAGTACCATTATTCAAGCCCTCAAGTGCTCTGAAAGAAATGAGAAAACAGGATAACTAGATTCTAGTTTGTCACTAAATTCTTTTCCCTAGTTTTAATATTAATGTTTTAATATTCTCCCACATTTTAATTATAATTTTAATTACAGCAAATTAAGAAAGTGCACAAGTGCCTAAAGGAGAAGAAAACAACATAATCTTATCACTTGGGCGACTCATCTTAACTTTTAGGGATACTTTCCCCGTTTAACTCTTTTTCTAGGCTTTTTTTCTTCTACAACACAAATATACCTTCAGCTTTTTGGCTGAGTATTTGAACATTTTATTAAAGGTCTGGGCACAGCGGGTAGGGCATTTGCCTACCAGGTTCGATCCCGGCCTCCCATATGGTCCCCCAAGCTCCTCCAGGAGTAATTAATTCTTGAGCAAAGAGCCAGAAGTAGCCCCTGAGCATCGCTGGGTATGATCCAAAAAGAAAAAAAAATTAAAGAAAGATCTCTGAAAACATAATTTTAATGATTTCATAGATTATTCAATGACATGGACATCTGTAATTTATCTAGTCCCTTTTTTCAAACTGAACATATTCCTTTAATCTCTGCTTCCAATTAATAGTGACAGTGTAAGAACAGTCTTATGCATAAAATTTTACAATTACCTTACTTTATTAGATAACAACCCCAGAAAAGAAAAATTGGTTAAAAAGGGCGGGGGTGTGGGAGGGTATCTTAGGCTCCTTAATACACACTGTCAATTAGCACACCAAAAAGGTTCCAGCTTCCCCAGAAGATAAAATATCTTTCCTGGCTGTTTACCAAGTCTGAGGTCTAGGAGCGGTCTTATTATATTTGTGAAATTAGGAACCTGGGAACAGTGGTGGTGGGAAGTTGTACTGGTGGTGGACTGATGCTGGAATACTCTAAGTCTAAACCTAAACTATGAAGAACTTTGTACAACATGGTGCTTCAAGAAAATGGAAACTTGAAAAAATTAGGATTCTAAAACTGCTCCATCTACATGATCGAAATGCAGAGAATAAATTCAAACTCAATTTTTAAGAGTTCTCTTTATCAAACTTGATGTTTAAAGTATGACTGACTTGAAGCAGGAGACACCAGGATTCAAAGTTCTATTATCTCTACTACTAAATGGGTTTCAATGATTAGATCCCCAAAAATCATCTACAGTGTTACAAATGCATACTGCCTGATTTCATTCCAATGATCTAAGTTATTATGGGATGAAACTGGGATAAGATATTGAGCTCCAGGGATGATATTAAAGTTATCATCCTGGGGCTAGGGGATAGCTCAAAAGGCTAATGTTTACTTATTGCATGCAGGAGGCCTGGGCGATCACTGATCCTTGACACCACCTGGTCCCCTGAGCACAAGGCAGGGATGACCTCTGAGCAATGCACTGCAAAGAGCCCGGAGCATCATATTTCTAGCAAACATCAAGCCTGAGTCAAATACCAGAAGAATCAGGTATATCACTATCACCACAGACTGTCATAAATTGGTACCTGAATTGTTAATTTTCAGTTAAGCATACCAATTAATTGACAACCAGATAAATTTTAGTATAGAGCACATGCTTTGTGACAGTCACAGCTTACTGTCACTTTGTTCTTGGAACTAAAGGCATAATACAATTATTTGTGAAGTAACTGCATATTAACACATTTTGTTAGTATACAGTCATATGCAAAACGCTTTTCAAAATATTTTCACACATCAAATGAATCTAAGCACCACTGGTGACATGTCTCCAAACATTTTACTTCACTAGTAGAAAACAATCACAACATTCTTAATCCTTTGTTTTCTGCAGCACGGAGCAGCAAGTTCTCCTTAATTAGCACCATATCCCAAACGCGGCACTGCTCTGGTCTGCTGGACGTCCAAGATAGGAACATGAGAATGACTCCACATGCCAATTAAAGCAATTACAGAACAGAATGATGTTGGTATGAATATCCATCAAGTTAGTTTTAGAACACATAAGAAGCATCTGAATTCTGGAGCTGGGGGTGGGGGAGGCAAAGTGCCCTATCTGGGCTGAGCAGCACTATTAAATTCAGATGCAGGGTTCTATTTAGTTTGGACAGGTCCCAGCCACAGAACAAAGTCAGTCTGTCTTAGTGCCATAACTGAATTCTACAAGTTAACAGCTTTTCATGAAAAGCTGCCATTTCAAAATGTCAATCAAATCTGAGCGTAAGTGGGAACTCCTGCAGAAATAACCAGCTGCAGGTTTGAAAACATTTTTCACTGAAAGTGGAAACACAAAAGATGTTTGAACGGGATCTCTTTTCATTTCTGTAACAGTAGACGGCCATTTTCACAACATCAAGGACAGAAAACAGAGGACAAAATTGCAAATAATGTCTTAAAAGGGCTATTTGCAGGGGTGATGACTGATTCAAGTTACAAATGACAGAATTATTGGCAAATGGGAACTCATTAATATGAAATTGTTTGTTTCTCATTAACTGACCAGTCTCGGGCTTCTTTTTTTAATTGCAATAATTATGCCATACAGAATGAAATGTGGCCTCAAATTTTGACATTTACTTTCACTTTCTTTATAGAATTGATGATGTTATCCCCTGACTTTATAGGAGTAGGCTGGGAACACACCAATTATACTTTATGAACATATAATAAAGAAACACAACTTGAATTTTCAGAATATTAAAGGTAATAAAATTTTGATTTAGTATACCATATCTTTCCTCCCCCAAAAGGTCCCCTATAAACAATGATTCCATAAAATCAACAAAATCAGAGTACTGAATATGAAATATTATGACAATGAAATATTATGAAAATTTAAGTGGAAAGGAGAAGGCAGGTGAGAAAGAAGTCGACCAGCTCTCTGTCACCATGCTAGAACTTCAGAGACTTAGAACAGTATCAAGAAAATAGATTTTAAAAGATGTGGCACAATTCAATGCATAAATACCCTCCAAACATTTTCATTACATCAAAGACTTCAACAATCTCTTTTTTCCTATTTGTTGGCAGACACCAGGTGAAGTTAAGTTCATTCCTGAGATGGCGCCTCCTTAAGATAAATGCAGTATCTGTCTGCACAACAGAGATGACATCAGTGCTTATTTATCTTTGTAGAATTCGAAGAAAAAAAATCAAAACTGTATTTTAAAAGGTATTATATATATTATGTGTTATACACACACACACACACACACCACACACACAAAATATATATATAATATATATATATATATATATATATATATATATAGGCCATAAGTCATACTAGAATTTTGGGTATAGCATAATTAACCAAATTTTATTCATTTGAAAGATATGGGAAACTTGGCCTTTTATAAATATTTATTATACGTCCCAATATTGTCACTAAATGCAAAAATGCAAAGGTAAAGTTTAGAAATCAGATTTCCATCCCCAAATAAACGGTATAAACTGTTCAAACAAAAAAAAATTCTCCTATATAGTATGGGATAACTTAGGAACACTAGAATCTGCCTTTTTTTTTTTAAGCTCAATTTCTCTGACTTTCAGACATTTGAACATTCTAATTTTTGCAGACATGAAAATTAACACACATCTATCCCAATTATGGATTAATTTAATTTTTAGTAGATATGGCCCTTAGTATATTTAGCACAGATGCATGCTAGGACTGTTTTCATAAACCTTGATATACCTGGGAATTTCTCCTGTTCTACAATCAGAACAAAGTCTACAAATAAGCATATAATCATATATATATGTAATAAATATTATATATCTCAGTAAACAGAGAATAAGTTCATTAATCATCATATTCTTTCCAAAACATGGTCTCCATTATAAACAAAAATATACTTTGTTCTAATCTGGATCATTAATTCAGTTTTAATATAGGTGTTTCTAGATATGGCAGGGTGACGTCTAGCACAAAAACTCTGA
This sequence comes from Cryptotis parvus, assembly GCA_021461705.1. NCBI lineage: Eukaryota > Metazoa > Chordata > Mammalia > Eulipotyphla > Soricidae > Cryptotis > Cryptotis parvus. The sequence continues at coordinate 108,750 of JAJIBD010008225.1, forward strand.
GGGTTTTCACTTTGTATGGTGGCATTCATGATTCTTCTAGAGAACATTCAGTACTTAGTGCTGAATGCTTTTTAATTCTTGTGTCCAAACAGCGAGACGGGGTTATAGACTTGTAATAACACCATTCAACAACAAAAAAACTGGGAGTAGGGGGACCAGGAGTTGGTTACCAGTTGTCACCCAAAGATAAGTTAGTTTTATTAGGGAATTACAAATGCAAATGGTTAATGTGGTATAAACTGTATACTCAACTTCAGTTAGAATGTCTAAGGCTATCATACAAGGCATTCATCTGTGTTCCCTGTTTATGGGAATGAAATATGTAGTCATTTGAAGTCCACAATATGTATACTGTGTTTGTAATAACTGCAGATTTTACAAGCACATTATTCTTTCCATTAGGATTAAAACCTCACCAAATAGCAATTTGTGAAAGAATTCTAGCAGGGCCGGAGCCCAGAACTCTGACCTCTGATGAGATGCTTGGCAGCAACCAACTCTGGGTCTAGGCAAAACATCTGGTTTGAGTTAGACTTCCTGAAAAAAAATAGCCCCCTGTACTGGGGAAACTGGTATTCACTCAGCTTTGTATATATTCTTTGACTGACTTCAACACTGCTATAGAAAAAAAAGAGAAAACGACTCCGCTAGAAACCTTGTCAATCATGACAGTCTCTTTGGTGGCCTCTCTAGAATTAAGCTCTCTTATTAGCTAGACAGTCTCTATCATTCCAAGTTTTCTCAAGTATGTTTCCTCGGTATTTTATGCATGTAAAATGCACAAAAACTTCCAAGTTTGCCACTAGCAAACACACATACATTATTTCTCTTTTAGTCACCCCAGGGAATGAACAGTTAAGCTTAATCCATTTGGTTTAAATATAAGACAGAAAGATAAATGCTTTGAAGGTTCTTAGTTGGTAAATATTAAAAATTTTAAAAATTAAGTACCATCTAACTAATGTTCTTTGCTCTGAAAAATACTAAACTCAATGGAAGACCTTTTTGAGAGCTTCAATTTTTTTTTTAATTTTCAGTGAACATTTGATTGAAATCTCAATTCAAAAATGATGCTGTTACTACATAAACTACAGGGAAAGCGATATTCTGCAATAAAATGCAAGTTAGTGAAGAAAACCAGAAGGACACACATTACAATGGTAAATTATACATTTTATAATATATATGAAATATGTGTGTATATATGTATATACATGTATATAATACACACATCTCACTTACATGTAGTATATAGAACAACTGGAATACAAGCCACTAAGAGGGGGTTACCTTGATCATCCTTAACCCCAGAATACAGGAAGAAGAACAGAGAGAAATTGAGCCAGGTAGCAAAGAAATTGAGCCAGATAGCAAACAGCAGCCGATTGAAAGTAACAGGTGAGAGGACAGGGTCGAGGGCAATGCGGTCGAGGGCCTCGGGGTCGTGGGTGGTGCAAGCATAGTTATAGCTGTATGTCCAAGCCACAGAGTCAGCAATACTGGAAGCAGGAGATCCAAGCCACAACAACCAAGCTTAAAAATGGGCCTGCCAAGAAGACAGGCTGTGGGGGTGGCCAGCCTCGGCACACTGGTGGTGGGAACAATGGATACTGGAAACTCACTATGAAAGACTTTGTAAGACGCGGCCTTAACTTTGAAAAAAACATTTCTTTGTTTGAAATGAAACCATGGAAGAGTAATTTGGTGACAGGACATTAATGGAAGACACCCCTGCCCACTTTCTAAGACAATGTGGCAATCCACCCACTGCAATTAGCCAAACTTTCTCCTTCATTTAAACTCATGCACAGGTGACCACTCTGATTTCACATTCTTGGGTCTACACAGCCCGTTGCAGAGGGGTTCCTGGAGAAACAGAAGGCAGGCCCAAACGATGAATGATGCTACAGAGAAAATGGCAGTGGCCGGCCCAGCCAGCTGTTTTCTATAGCCAAAGGCTATCGTCACAGAAGCAGAAAGGCAGGGTACTCCGAGGCGCTACTCCCTACCTTGCCTGTGATTTGATTTGAGCTTCTAGTGAAAGCAAAACTATAACCCAATTTATTCCACCGTCAATGTGTAAGATTAAGGTTGTATGGAATAATGACTGGGAACATGATTCACTTTGAGAGACTTGGGAGAGTCTTGTCATGCTCAGGTGGTGGTAAATTGCAGTTTTACCTTTCTATAGATCACCTTCATTGAATTATTACCTTTGTGACCAGAAGTACACATACATTTAAATGTCGACATTTGAAAGAACAGCGTGGAGCAGAATGCAAATTAGGAGCTGTACCTTTCTTTGAGGTACAAACTGACTTTGCTACTGAGAACGCTAAGAGCTCTCCTGAATACTTTCTCTCCCGTGACATGCCCTAAAGCACTCGAGCATTCTCTAACTTTCACCAGCATTCTGCAATCCCCATCCTCACTGTCTGTGCGGGAGCTATTCAGAATAACTATTTAAAGTCATTGATATTCACTTCTTGCTTAGATTAAAAATAAAATCTATGACCCAAACACAAGCTGGTGTCTGCTCATGAAATATATGCATTTGTCTATCTGTCACAAAAAATAAAAATTGGTTTAACTAAAAGTATATCACAACAATTATGCAGCAAATTATAAACTTTCTGCCATTTGAGCAATATACAATTTTTTTAAAGGACATTTCCTATTTTTGACCACAACATACCATCATTTTTATTCTAACCAGAATCACCAAAATAATCATGGAGAGTAAAAATTTGCCTCTGTAAATTATATTTCTTTAATCCAGGTTCCCAAACTTATTTGATTTACTTTTCCCTTTTCAGTAAACAACAAATAGAAATCACTCATTACCCCACCCCCATCCCCAGAAATCAACCTTCTTGAATAAGCAAACAGAGGAAGTGTCCACAATTGTACTGAGGCTCCTACTGGCCTCCCTGGACCTTTCTAGCACACCTCAAAGGGGCATATCACCCACTTTGAAACACTCAGATAGCTTTAATCCATATCTTGAAATATATTTTAACACATAATGCACATATGCAAGCCTCGTGTAAAATACCATGCAGTTTAAATTCAGCACTTCTTTTCTCTACAATCTTGGAATCTTCTTTTAAAGAAATACACACACACAGAGTGCACACAATTCCTCAGTATCTCCTAGCCCATTATAAAATAACAGACTTTTTAAAAAGACTGTTCTTTTGACACAAAATAAAATTTTAGTGAACTTCTAAAAACACACATTCGATTTTCCACCTCCAAAGGAAGATAAACTACATAGTGTGCACTTCAGGAGAGAAGGCAGAGACTTATAAAAAAAAACAAACAAAACCCCACTGATAACCCATGCAGGATTCTTATGCATATTTGTATATAATTATACTATAGGTAAATGGTGAGAGACTTACAGATAAAGTTTTCAGAATGATCATTGCTTGGAACAGCTAAATGAATTATTTTTTGAAAGATTACTTTCCATTACACCTGACTGAATAACTGTATACTCAGGTTACAGAATAAACTTGAATGAGCATGATTTGACACTTGTGGCTTTTTTCACTCTGTCTGAAGACGATGATAAAGATGAAACTTGTTATCATGACTCAGAATGCAAATCGGAGTGTCCCTCTGAACCATAGCAAGAGGAATTTCTCTCCCAAACTGTGACAATAGGAGCAAGTAAAAGACTTTTCATTTGGTGTAACTTGGGAATGTGAGTACAGATTCAAAACAAAAGTATGACAATGAATAGTAACAAAAAAAAAATAACAGTGGTGATTTTGTATTCTAGTAGTACTTTTACATTTTACATTGGAATAAAACAGCACATTTTCTTTCCAAAAGATATAAAGAACATTTCACTACTAATCCCTGCATGTTTTTAAGCGCTGGCCACAAAGGCACATTTATAACATAAGCCCCTTCTTGTTCAAATGGCAACATTGCCACCGCCACAGGGTTTCACCTTAGTGACTTAAATAAATATAAATAAAGTAATAAACACTATATGTTTTATAGGGCTCTATGAACCAGAAAAAAAATCACCTTACCACCTCCAACCCCCTCCACTCCCGCCCCACCAAAAAAGAAAAGAAAAAAAATCTCTGGCAAATGCAAAAGAAAAGCTAAATTTGGGTTTCCCCCATATTTTCTGAGTTCCCAAAATATAAGAAGCAGCTAGGGAAAAGTTAATTCATTTAACTGAAAGAGTTTTGCTTATTTTATTTTCCACATTAGCCTTTCTGGAAAGTAAAAGGGAGGGAGTATTAAAAGAATTGAGTATTAAACAGTAAAAACGAAAAGAATTAGGCAGGCTAATCGATATGAAAAATGGGGAGGGGGGCTAAAACAAGATAATGTCCATTTTCTGTGTTTTATGGTGTCCTTAATCTTCCCACTTCCTGAGACTACATATGAAAATAAGCTCCAAAAGAATCAGGCATGATGGCTTCTGATCCTAGATGATAAAAATGTCCCGCAAGTGAGTGACCACCTCTGTTTTTAAGTGGTGATAAAAATGCTACTGCTGCTACAGCTGGTTGTGTGCTAACCATTTTATTCAGAGCTGAGGAACAGAAAAATAGTAGTTGCTACCGTCAGAGAAACAACTCTTGAAAAGTTGTTTAAATTTTGCTAATGCACTAATGGAGACCTTACGGTTGCAATATAATTTTTTGAGTCATCACCTGGATGAGAGTAATAACAACACTTATTTTAAATAACTCTAAATTATATACAGTTGAGTAAATTTTAATTTGTTTTCATTTAAGGTCTTCTAAAGTTGAGGCCAGCGTGCTGAAGAAAAAATATTAAACTATCTATAACCCTGTGTCAACATATGATGCTACTGGGAATGGTAAGTGAATTAATTTTCCAAGGAAAATTAATTACTTATGACTTACAGTTGTAAAAGCAAACAACGTAACTCTGGATTAGGGCACATTTAATTTCTGTTTGTAGTAGCGATTAAATTAATTTCATATAATTCATGGCTTGTAATGCAAAGCAGAACAAAAATGAAATTCTAGACAATGACTGACATAGAAAACTGTGTATATTTATGAAGTTGATCCAAAAATAAAGGTCATGGATATTAATCATTGGATAATAAAACAGTGTTTATAATGGTCCTATATTAATGAATTTTTCATATAGTTTTTGAGGTGGCATCATTAAATAGAAGAGAAACAAAACAGAAAGTAGTAATAGTTTCGTTAAATCAAAATCTCTTCAGTCCCTTCAAAGAAGGAAACTGGAATAAGGATTTGCACATTTTTTTTTATTTATAACAATATTTTTCTGTCCACAAATATTTGGAAAGTTAAAATTAAATTTCATTAAATAATTTTGGGGAGGAGGTTCTTAAAATTACAACTAAATTTCTTTCCCGACACCTAAATGGTCAGGTTTTTCTAAAATGAATCATCTGTGACTTATTTGACAGAAATAAGCACCTGAGTTTGACTAAAGACAACAGATTTTGGCGTATAGCGCCCTAAGAATATATGCACAGCTGCACATAGGAAAATATTTCTCTGTAGTATATGCCATCATTTCCTATTGCTCCAATTAAGCAAGACATAATCTTTTAATTTTGGATTCCAATTGCAGGTATAGTTGTGTTGTAAGATGAAAGAATTCAATCTCACCCTAGTACTAATTAAAAAGTATAAAGTAGCAATATGAAATCAGACCTGTGGTATATTGAAACATACACACACCGCGCACATGCACACACAAAGTCAAAATATTTCCTATTCTGGCAAGAATTCTCAACAGTTACTGTCACTAGCCGCCTGGTGAAATCATTAGCCAAATTCCCTGACAGTTGGAATAATTTGGCAAACCTTTTGAAATTCCTTTAAAAAATAATAAAATCTCTGACTTCTGCCTTTAAAAAATATACATGCAAACTTCAGGTGAAAGAGTATGAATACATGAGAATAGAAAAAGTAAAATATCTACAAAGACAAATGTTAAACTATCCCCCCTTTGTAATCAACTTCCTGTCACTCAAAAGCACTTGTTACTTCCATATTTATCTTTGACATATACGATTACAAAAATTCATTTTTGGAGATAAAACAACTTCTCTCACTCTTTAAGATGAAAACAATTACTCAAACTAGTCTACATAAACTTTAATTTCAACCTAGTCAGGGAAATTGTGACATTGCTTTGGAGATCATGAAAATAAAAATTTGTGACCCTGTAGTTCTTAAAAGAGACTTTTTGTAGTAACTGCACAGTGAAAAGATTTGCTAAGGAGAAAACTTTTCCATTCTTGAGAAGTTGTGGTTTAAACATTTGAAAACATTTGCTATATTTTTAAGAGGAAAACTAAGAGAAGCAACAGAAACCTCACCTTTCTGGCGTGTTTGCCTAAAACATAGGGTTACCCTTATTTGAAAATGGGTCTCACTCAGCAGAGCTCAGATTGAAAAGGGGCCTGTGTGCAAATGTCCTGGATAAATTCTTTTAGGGCAACCAGCTCATCAGATTTTTTTTTAAACTAGTCAAGTCACCCACAAAGTTGAACAATTACCTTTGATTCTCCCAGAACTTAAACTTAACTGTTGTTCTCATCTTTGGCTTCAATAGGAAATAAAGGTTTGAAGAAGTTAGAAAAATAAGGAAAAAAAATGAAAGAGGTACCTAGACTTTAGAACCAAGCAGCTTCTGCTGACCACACCAACTTCCTTCGTGAGAAGTGGGCATGGCACACTTTTCCCACTGCCACCAGAATACGGAAGTCACCAGGGATTTCTGTGTAGAAAACACCCATACAACACTGTCTAGGTTCCCTTGAAGAAATTTCAGGGCACCTTTCTCTTGTTACAACTCACATTCATACTGCAGTAGAACGACTACAGAATAGCTAATTTTTATCTAAACTATGACGTTTTGGCAAAGCGTTACATAACCACCTATAAATCCACAACAAACCTCAGATACTAAAGAGCTAGTAATTAGATGATGAGAAACAGCTTGATTAGGACGAGGCAAGGCCGCCTGTAAACAAACAAACAGCTGTTTCCCATTGAAGGCCCGTGGTGAGATCCTGCACCCGGACCAAAGAGGGGGCTTGTTGCTGTTGGTGCTGCTGTGTTTGTTGTTAACGGTCCTCCGTCTCTCTCTCCCCCAGCTCCCAAATGTTGAGGGGATTTAAACATTAGATGCTAACCACAACACAAGAATCAGATATCCAAGGATAACAAGTAAAGACTTACCAAAAAAAAAAAAAAAAATCCTGGGGGGTAATAACTACCAGAAGTCGAAAGTACATGTCCCAATATCGACTCCCAATGTCCCGTCCTTTCCCAAGCAACACGTTCTGTTATTACTGTTTATAAGGAGCAGCGCAGGCAACGGTCTGTTTGCTCATTTCTGGATTATGAGCGCAGCAGCGGCTACTCTGGCTTTCCCCAGGACTTCAGCCACTTCTCCCTTTAGCAGTAAGTAGTAATCAGGATTCACCTGCTAGCAAAACTAAATGCCCTCGAAGGCGCCTCATCACCGAACAGATGTGTTGCTACAAATACTTGAAAGCTTGGTTTAGGAATAAATATTAAGAATAAAAAGGACCATAACACCAATTTTAAAAAAACCTAATGTAAGTGTAAATCTGTTTATTTGATGGTTTCAGTGTGTGAAATAAAATCACTGTCATATCTGCCTCTTCAGGGTTTAACTATATATGTGTATATATACATATATTATATGTATACATGTATAATATATGTATATTATATACACACATATGTATAATATATACATATGTATAATATATGTATTATATACGTACATATATGTATGTATATATGTATGTATATATATATATATATATATATATATATATATATGTATATATATATATATATATATATACACACACACACACACGGGGCTGTAGTCCCATATGTAATTTCTGTTTTCCAAATGGCTCAAGGAAGTAAAACGACTTTCCTCAGGTTATACAGCAAAAGTACCAGCTCACTTTGGTGCCTCTTCACTGAGTCACCATGAGATGCAGAAGGGACCATCAAGATTGTGCAATTCCATGACATGTTTAAGACATGTTCCCTGTCTATACACCTCACAGGAAAGTGATTAAATGCACTACGAATTACAACTACCCAGTTACAAAGAACGGCATATGTCAATGTGTACAGCTCTATATCCAAGGAATGGCTACTTAAGTATTTTCATCTAGAATCCCAATCTCCTTGGCACACTGAATAAACACAGAACTAGTCCATAAGATCTCATTCTCGGCTGTGGTGCACTTTGTTTACAACCATGCCTGCTGCCCCAGAGACTGGGCTAGAGGGCTTCTCTCAATCTCGGCCATGGCCGCGCCTGGGTTCAGGCAATGCTACTCTCGTGACATGCCCATAAATTCCTATTTCTGAAAGCCCTATAAATTGCTTAAATTTGTCAATACATATCTGAGTCGGTTTCAAATTGTAAATGAGAATTAGAATCACTTTCTAAAAACCTGGTTACATTTCACATCATAGTAAGGGAGGGAGCCCCAAGCAAAGGGCTAAACAACAAACGACTTCAAAGCTCGGGAGAGGCCAAAGGGGAGCCCAGAAAGTGACACAGAAGAGGGTCAACAGAAGAAAACGCCAAGTAGAGGAATAGTGGGCATGCAAGGAATCGGGGGGCCTCTATCATCCTCAATTTTCTTTTATTTTTTAGCTTTTTGAGTCACACCCAGAGGCGCTCACAGCTGACTCCTGGCTCTGCACTCAGGAATGACTCCAGGAGAGGCCCATGGGACCATATGAGGTGCTGGAGATCAAACCCAGGTCAGCCTGTGCAAGGCAAATGCCCTACCCGCTGTACTATCTCTTTGGCCCCTAACCTTTGAATAGCTGTTATGTTCATCATTCATGATGGCATTTATGAGGGAGAGAAGAGCGATCTAGTCAGTGAGCCAACCTCAAGGTAAATGTTTAAATCTTAATCTTTTGCAAAGCTATGAACTGGTAAGAATCAATCTACTTTAAACAAACTAGTGAATGCTAGTTTAGTAAACACAGTGTCTCTTGCCATATCGAAAATGGGGGATTTTGTTCTCCGAGTGAAGAACCTGCAAGTCTGAGAGGCCATTAAAATGAAGTTTGGTCTGCAAGCCAATTCCTTTTACAATTTAATCTCTATCACGTCCTGCAGCTGGGACCATCATTCCCAACTGCCACAGCTAAAGCCAAGTTCAAGCGGACACATTCTTGCCAGGCCCAGCCACCTCTGATGACCCAGCAACAACCTAACCAGGGGACCACAGCCCCTTTCCGGTTTACCCTGCTTACATAAACCATGAGCCTGGACCTCCCTCCCTCTGTTCTGCATTTAGCCCACACAAATAACGCCTTCCCTGGCTTTAACGGACTCCCTGGGAAGTGTGATGAGGGAGTGACGTCACTTTGAGAGCAAATTAAGGGCTCTAAAGAGAAATGAGGTATTCTACTCCAAAGCGAAAAAGAAAGCATAAAGTTGATTGTCATCCTTATTTTCAGCGACCTGGCAAGATTCCAGCTATAAAAGAGCTGCATGATGCCTTATCAATTGAAGGCCTAACTGATCTCTGGGTCCTTGCATTTATAAATGGTTGCAACTTGGCACAGCTGGCTGATACAGCTTGCTCCAAACGTTGCCAGAAAGATGACCTACTTTCCACTCTCTGAACAGACTCCCATCACCAGATATGACGCTGGACATGGCTCAACTCCAGAGAAAATAACCTTTGCTCGGGCTCCCAATGACCGTTATGAATAGACAGCAAGTGCTTTCTACCCTGTGAGCTCAGTAGGTGGCAAGGTCTTTCAGTGCCATTCAACAGCCAGCCAGTGCTTTCTAAGCTGTGAGCCCGAGGGGGCGAGGCCTTTCAGTCCAGTTCAATTCTGCACACCCTTCGCTGAGCATTTCACCTCCCAGAACCAATCCTGCTTCCTAAGCAAACATTCCTCAGTGATTACTCTCCACACAAATTGATTTTCTTTTCCACCACAATATCTGTTTATAAATGACAAGAATTTATAAATGACAGGAATTTATCTGTGTATAAATTCCTACATTTCTGTTTCTTTGACTCCACCGTTCTCCCTGCATTAACATACGCCTCAGAGACCTGGGCCCTAGGAAAGCAGGATGAGAATGCTATTCGGAGTCTCCCAGAGAGGAATCTAAAGAGCTATTCTTGGAATATCACGCCTCACTCAAGTGAGAGAAGGAATCCGGAGTTCTGACCTCCGTCGCTATTCCAGAATCAGGGATGCTGTCTCGTTCGCCAAGGCATCGAAAATCAGATGGGCTGGACATGTAATGCGATTTGGAGACAACCGCTGGACTAGAGCCATTACCTACTGGATCCCACGGGATATCAAAAGATCACGTGGCCGCCCACCTACAAGATGGTCGGACTTCCTTGTAAAGACCCTGAAGGAACGGTTTGAGGCTCTTCATATTCCTGAATCAACCAGATGCCATTGGGCTACATTGGCACGTGATAGGGTCCAATGGAAATGTTACTGGCGCCCGCTCGAGCAAATCGATGAATAACGGATTCAAGTGATCAAGTGATCAAGTGATAAATTCCTACAACAAGAAGGACAACGGGTGCCTTAACTAGCCTATCTGATGTGTGTGGCAGTTCTCATTGGGTCGGAATACTGATTATTTTGTGGCCTTCTCGAAAGTGCATCTGGACTGCTGAGAAACTAACCCCCAGATCTAACCCCAGATCTACTCTCCTCTTCCCGCACCCTTAACTAGCAGGCAAGGGGTGCTTTGATCACTCATAATCAGTAAATATCCACAATAAAATGAAGGGGTGGGGGGGAAATTCAAGTCTCCAACTGGACAAAAACATTGCAAGAAGGGCAAGAAAAGGAATCATTCTGTAGATAAACTTCATGCTCCGGTGTTGAAAGTTAAGGTCCACAAATCAGAAAGCTGTCATTTTGCTCAAGCTCAGGGTTTCCGCTGCTCTCTCGGTGAATCACGCTTGTGGTTAGTTGAAAGTGCTGTTCACATAATAAATTAACCACCTCATTTCCTTCATCACCAAAATATACATAGCACCCCCCATACAGATTTGTTTTAATAAAAGTAATAAAGCAAGCCCAGAGGTTATGGCTGTTACGACATGATCACACCTCTGAGACTTGGAAGCACTCACTTGCACATCGTACCTCACACGGCTTTGCAAGCCCTCCTCCCACCAAACCCCGCTGAACTCCTACCCTCTGCCCCCCATTTATTCTGAATAAATAATGAAACAAAAGCCTCGAATGTGCCAGGAGAAAATTCTCACTTTGAATTATATATTTGAAAAGCAAAGACGCCTTTATTTTCAAGTATCACCGTGCAATAAACAGGCTGGATATCATGACTTAAGAAAATCGATGATCACAACTCTCAGTGCATGAGGCCACCACCGAGCCTGCTATCGCACCCCCAAACCAGAGAGCCTCTAAATAAGTCGTTCAAAATGACAAACAAGGGGCCGGAGCCATAGCACAGCGGGTAGGGTGTTTGCCTTACACGCAGCCAACCCGGGTTCAATCCCTGGCATCCCATATGGTCCCCTGAGCACGGCCAGAAGTAATTCCTGAGCAAGGAGCCAGGAGTAACCCCTGAGCACTGTCAGGTGTGACCTGTAAAGCAAAAAAAAAAAAAAAAAGACAACACGTGGATTTATTTGGAACAAAAGGAACAATGTTCCTTCTAATCAAATCCAGGTGAAAGATTTTAGTACCTATAAAGATATTTTAGCTATTAACTATTGACAATAGTTAACAAACTATTTCAAATTTAACTATTTTACACTATTGAGAATAATCCAGGAGGGGGAATCTCTTGTTCATATATTTTTTTCCAGTAGACACTTTTCCCTTTAATTTCCTTCCCTACTAGAAAGACTCTACTCCAACTGTCCATAGCAGCAGACAGATGAGGTGGACAAATGGGCCATGAATAACCACACCTGGCTATTTAGAGTGTTTCCGGTCTCTGAACCATATTATAATCAATTTGCAGGCGTGTCTTTCCTTACCTCAATTCTATACACCTCACATTCTCTTTCCTAGAGGATGATGCTTTTTAAAGCACTTTGTTCCTATGACAATGATGCCTTTACTCTTGAATTAAAACGTAGTATCATATAAAGAATAGATTGGGAAGAGACACCCCAGCATTGCTTAGGAAGCTAGGGCAATCCTGGGCCAACTGTGTCGGAGATTCACTTCAAGGAACTGCTGGTAGGATGCTGCTTAATCCAGGCAGCATGGGGATCCCCAGTCTGTCCTGGGGGTACAGGGGCCCTCTAGAGTTATACCAAGTGAGGCCCAGGGAACCGGGTCCCTGCCAGGGATCAAACCTAGGCACACACCCTATCTACTGTATTACCTCCCAGCCCCACCTACATTATTCTTAAAACCAAGACCAGGGATTGGGGCAGTAGTACATTGGGTAGAGCACTTGCCTTGGACACAGTTGACTTGAGTTTGATCCCCAGCCCCCATATGGGGTGCTCAGTAGTAAAGCCCTCAGCACTGCCCAGTGTGGTCACAAAAAGAAGCTATGATTTACACCCTTCTCCAACACATGTTTAAATAAGTGTGTGAATAAACATTCCTGAATTCAGGAGTTTTGTGTCAATGTCACTATCTCCACAAAAAAGAAAAAAAAAAAGTCTCCCTCACATGTGGGACACAAAGAAAAAAAAAGAAAAAGAAAGGAAATAATAACAAATGGTAAAAGTCATCAGAACTGGAGATTTTGTCCACATGATGGCGCTTGCATGGGAGAGGAATGGCTGGGGAGGGGTCCCTGGGGCACTGGTGGCGGGCAGCGGGTTCTCTGGTGATGGGTGTGGTGGTGGAACGGTGCACGCATGAAAACTTGACAGAAAGATGTTGTAAATCCTGTTATCCCAATAGAAATGATTTTTTAAATCCAGAAAAGGATATCCAGCACACAGATTTTTAGTTCCAGAAGCAGGGATCCTCAGGGCCTGAAGAGACAGTACAGAAGGCAGGGCTCTTGTCTTGCAAGCAGCTAACCCCAGTTCTATCCCTAGTATCCTAGATGGTTCCTTGAACACCAGCAGAAGTAATTACTGAGTGCAGAGCCAGAAGTATCAAATTCCTGAGCACAGCCAAGTGTGGCACAAAAAAAAAAAAAAAAAAAAAAAAGCCCTCCAAATATTTTTCTTTTATAGCAGCTATAATTACTGCAATCTTACTGCATTTTTCAACAACTATTTCTAATAATTTTCCAAATAGAGTATTATAAATAGTACTTTTTTGAACTGACTGGTTAATAATTATATCGTCTCCCTTATATACTATACAATTATGCACATACTTATATGCAAATATTCAGCAAGCCAAAGTAACACTTATATGAATACCAAAATTAAACAGTTTTAGATAATCTCACATCTTCTAGCCATCTCATAGCTAATATCAGTCAAAAAATTACACCAACTTGGGGCCGGGGTGATAGCCCAGCGAGTAGGGCGTTTACCTTGCATGCAGCCGGCCCATGCCAGCCCAGGTTTGATCCCGGCATCCCATATGGTTCCCCTGAGCACTGCCAGGAGTAATTCCTGAGTGCGGGCCAGGGGAAACCCCTGAGCATTGCTGGGTGTGACCCAAAAAAGCAAAAAAAAAAAAAAAAAAAAAAAAAATTACACCAACAACTTCTTTAAGGCTCCTGTGGCAAAGATGAGATTACTTAAATTTCCACAAACATATTTTATTAGATCACTGTATACTGTATCACTGTCTTCCCATTGTTCATCGATTTGCTCGAGTGGGCACTAGTAACATCTCCATTAATCCTGTCACAAGCAAGTGCAACCAAGGGCATCTACTTGCTCCAGGGACAGGAGGAGCCCAAACCATTCTTCAGGTTATGGAACTGAGGTGCATGATAATTACTAGTCTTTGGCATAAAAGCAAAATAAAACACGGGTAGCTTGCCAGGCTTACCGTGTAGGTGGTATAGTCTCAGTAGAAGGCTCTCAAGCTGAGCATTTACTGATGAAACTTAAAAGGGGGAAGATCAGGTTTTCTCTTGGATGGAGCTCTGAGGAACTATGGAGTCTGGATGTTGAGAATGACTAACTGCAAGATGTGTGGTTTGCTCTGGCTTCTTGCCAGGCTTACTGGTATCAGTCAAAACATGTCTAAAACTGTTTACTATGTATAAATGTGAAAGAACTAGGGAAGAACCTTATGCTAAATATAGTATCCTATAAAAATATTGT